>CAJINV010000011.1:2528484-2543281 GCA_905178155.1 Amoebophrya sp. A120 | reverse complement strand
TCGGGCAACAGTTAAATATTACAAAACAAAATAAGCTGTAGTAAATAGGTACCGTGATGCGTCTTTTGTCGAGGACATACATGACGCATCCGCATTCGCGGAGCACCCGTTGTTTGTCCATCTTGAACACTTTTGCTATGGTCGCGGCGCCGCTGATATGCAAGTGCAGAAATGCTGTGCTAGTACCAGTTGCATTGCAATTTTGACGAGGAGAGAGGGAAAGTATCATACTGCTTTCCCTGAGGACAAGCATTTGTCATGCGTAGGTAATCGCAAGCTGACTCGAGTACAACCATTTCTCGTAGAATAATCATCCACCATAGAGGCAAAGTCAGAGGAATTTGCACCTCCTTTACCTTTTCCTTTTCCTTTTTTGTTTTTACCCTTACCTTTGGTCTTCCCTTTTTCATTGTCCTTGGTGACGGTCCACGATTTCTTTTGCTTACCTTTCCCTTTGTTCTTGCCTTTCGTGGTGATCGTGGCCTTCTGTGCGAACGGAATCAACGATCTCCTGCTGTTCAGCCACACCACGATGTCGTCGATCGAAGGCGTCACCAGGGCTTTTTTGAGCCCAGAGAGGTAGATGGACATGTGCTTTATCAATTCCCGCTTCTGCATTTTCTCTACTGCAGTAACTATTCCGAACGTGTTCTTCAACCTGTCTTCGAGCTCCACAAGGCGATCAAGGAGGCTGTCCTGTGGGAAAACGTCGGAGGCCGCGACGAGGGCGGAAATCAACTTCGTAGACGAGAGGTTATCGGAAATAGTGGTGGCTTCTTTCAGTTCCAGTTCATGTTCTTTGCCCTCATTGAGGGCAAGGGTGTCGAAAACCTTTTCGCAGCTTTTTTGCACTTTTGCCCAGGTCTCAGTTTTAAGACCTAGGAAGGTGCAGCTCACTTTGGTTTCTGCTCCTACGTTATGCTGGGTGAAGATGTACTGACCCAGCATTATAAATGTGCAATCACAATTCAAATTAGCATCACAAGCATGCAGACAAGAATCCTGAGGCAGTACACTTTTGCAATGCATATTGCCACGCGACTGCTGTCAACATCGTCTTTCCCAGGGTGAGCATGGCGGTCACCAAGGACGTGTCGGAAAAGGGTGGCTTTGCCATTACCTTAACAGCACCTGTTACCTCGGCTTCGGATGAATAACTCTTCGGATTAAATCCGTTCAGCGATAACACCACCGCGGCCTGCGCCATGGTCTTCTTGACGGCTAGGACTCGCTGAGAGGCTACATATGCTAGCGTGGCTTTGTTGGTGCAGAGCATGGACTTCGTGGATGCTGCTAGTTCTTCGTCGGAGTAGTACATCTCGTAGGCCTCTAGTCCTATTTTCGTCATCACAATCCGCATCAGAATGCGGAACAGGAGACAGCTCAAGACTACTGTCTGCGCGTCTGTCGCGGTGCCGGTGCATCTCCAGTACATCTCGAACGAGGCGGCGGCGATGAAGGCTTCCTGATCTTCAACTGGTATGCAGGCGGAGGAGAGGCTCTTTTCTTTTGCTAATTCTGTGTTTAGCATGACATATTCTGGCTACCTATAGAGGTGATGCCCGAAGTGGGCACGACAAATTGCTGAGGTGATGAGAACTAGTGCTACACCACACTGCAGACGAGCCTGCAGGCTGATGGCGACATGAAATTTAGGCTCTGAGTTCGCAGCGATTCTCTTGTGCGCGCGCTACAGCGCAGCTTGTGCAACGGACGAGGGGGGACCAAAAACCAGCTTTGGTCAGAGTTTGGTTCCCATCTATCAGTTACCATGCTACCAACTGGCACTAATTAGGCGTGCCGGCACTATTTAGGCGTGCCTTACACCGAGCGCTAGTCTGTCACAGGACGGATCAAATCCTTTCGGTTGCTCTCATCACGCAGCTGTTCTGGTGACGTGAGGAAGTGGAGACCACCCTAGCCAGAATACGGCATGCTAAATACTTGATTCGGGCAAGTATTTGTATTTCTTCACAAATGGAAAATACAAAATAGCCTGCGTCAGATCAAGTTCCTGGGAATTCTGCTGTCTGTCACCATGCTACCGACTGGCACTATTTAGGCGTGCCGGCACAATTTAGGCGTGCCCTACACCGAGCGCTAGTCTGCACTTGGCTACATCATAAGATGGTCATCACCAGGCTTGTTGTAATACTAGACAACAAGAATACACCCTAGCCAGAATATCCTATGCTAAACACTATAATTCGGGAGAAAAGAGCAGTGGGAGGAAATTTGTAATGCATAGAAGATGTATAGTCCCAGTTTGCTGGGGATTCTGCATCTTCAATAAGTGGATACCCCCACTCGTCGATCGCAACTCGTCCTGCGCGACGAGTGCACCGACCATACGCATTCGCGGTGGATGGTTCTACTGGTGGTGGCAGCAGGTGAAAGTTGTCGGCGTGGTGGGGAGCAAAGGGATCTTGAAACGCGTATGGCTGGCACATGGCTGCTGACGGGTGCATGTTGCACGCACCCTGGGATGGAATTCCATAGTGCCAGACACTGGGGTGCAGTTTCGGTGCTGCTGGCGCCGACGGGGAGGAGTACGGGCGCGACCGTGCTCCTTTCTTGCCCGACATGGATCCCATCGGTGCCTTCCCGCCTTTGCCTTTGCGCTGTGCCGCCGGGAAGAGATCCTCTTCCGTGGCATTCTGCCAGTCCCATGTTGGCGCGGGAGGCTCCGCTTCTGGCTCGTACTCCTCATCGTCATCTACTCCTGCTGTAGCGGGGGTGATCTCATTCTGGAACAGGCCTGTACCGGTCGGAGTGTGATGGAAGTTCCCTTTGCTCTTGCCTGCGGATTTACCTTTCATTCCTTTCCCTTTCCCAAATGCCGAATTGCACTTCGACTTGAACAATTCCAAGGGGTCCATTTTCGGCTGGGCGGACGAGGAAGACGATGCCGAGGACGACGCGAATGCCGCAGGTGCGGCTGCAGGGGCGGAGCTCGCGGGCCTGCTCCGTTTCACCCCTTTGCGACTGTTTTGCATCGCATCTGCCAGCAACATCTCTTGCTCCTGGATGGAGTCATGAAAGAGAAACTCCTCTTCCGATTCTTCGAGGTGCATATCAGCATCGATTGCACCAGCGGCTAACTGCTCTTGAATTCTCGTCGCTTCTGCTGCGTCGTCCGGCGTGTCATCCGCTATCTGTTCGTCAAGCATCGGGGCTTGTACAGCAGATCTTGTTCGCACCTCAGGCAAAAGAGGCTGCTGCACTGACATCCTGGACGCTGTGGTCGGCGCGAAGGTGTCATTGCTGTGGCAGTTTCCGATGTCATCGATGATGTGCTTGGTGATGGTGAGACACAGGGCCTGCGACCGGGCGAACCGGCCCATGTACATGTGCTCGGTGCGCGAGCGCGGGTTGGACTCAAAGTACGCATTCTCCTGGCAGATGCTCTTGAACACTTTATTGTTCGGCCGCGTGGTGCGGTCGTCGAGTGCGGTCGTGGGCAGGAGGGTGACAGGGTCCAAATATGTGCTCACTGCAGCGGAATTCTGGTACGTCAGATTTTTGTGGTACATGTGCCGGCCGCGCGGGAGAATGTCTTGGTAGTGCAAGAGCGGGTTGAGACCCTCCATGAAGTGATTGTTCATGCACATCACCAACATATCCTCAATATGATCATTCCAGACACGGGCTGGATCTGTGCTGCCACCGACGTGCGGGAATCTCTTCTCTACCGCGTTGGCTGTCGTGATGCGCACACCATCTTTCTTCCAAAACTGCGAGGTGTACATGATCATGTGCATCGCTACGTTGGTCGCGGTCGGATGCACGACCGGGAACTTGTCCATCACCACATTAAAGGGCACCATTCCGAGGTCGGACATGTGCGGGTACAGCAACTTGACCCACGTAATACTCGATAGCTCGAATATTTCCGATACCACGGAAACAGGAAGGATGCTGTACAATTTTAGCGTCTCGAACGACAGTTGGTGCGCATACAGGATGGTGTGTAGTTTCTCGCCCAGGAGCTCGGCTAGCGCAGCAACGTTGTGCCAGTCGCTGGCTACGAGCACTGGCCACGCGCGGCGGAGAAAAGCTCCTGAAAGGACGTACTGTTTCACCACATCTCCAATCGGCAGGAGCTGACCGTTGACGTCGAGGTCTTTTCTCCACAGGCGGTCGACATCGGAGATCGAGAATTTCTCGGTGTCTTGGCAGCCCGTGGTCGCCACTTTTGTGACTGTGACTCCTAGCCGGAAGTCTCGCTGCGTCTCCAGCTTTATCTTCTGGCTCTTCGCTTTCTCTTTCCCGTACTTCGCTGTGAAGGTGTTCACGTCGAATAGCCGGCCGGTCAAGACGTAGATCGCGAACGTCACCGGATCCTTCGCAGCAAATTGGCAGAGGATCTCCTCTCGCCACAATTTCTTTGCGGACACGGGCTTTTGCGGACACGGCGCGATGTTCAAGTCGTACACCATGAGGCGCAAGAATTGCGTACTTCTTTCAAGCACTATTTTCTGGTCCAGGTCGTGTGCAATTGCGTTAGCGATTCTCCACAAATATGCTGCTGTCTGCCTGAAGGAGAAGTCACAGTTGTCCAGCTCTGCGGCCCACAGCGGTGCTAGTGACCCGCGGGGGTCGCTCAATCTTGCGCACACACCTGCACCTCCTATCCGCGTGGGGCCCGACTCGAAAGCTACTTTTACCTGCCTACCGGAACTGATGTATCCGGGCGGAGGCAACAGGTCCAGGTATGCCTGGTCAGACAGCACTGATCCTGTCTTACCAGCAATTTCCTGGAACTCGGCGAGCAGCGTTTGAGCGTGGGTGTCACAGAGGAACATCTGGATCTCCCCGTCAGAAGCACCGATGCTGCGTAGCCCTGCAACGTCTACCGACTTGACGTGTGAGGCGATGCAACTAGTTGACGGCTTCGGGTCCAGGGGGGAGGGTTCCTTCGTCTGCTGCTGTGACTGCACATCTTGGTCGCTTCCTGCAAAGGAAACTCTCCTTTGCTTCTTCTCCACTGGCTCACCCGAGGCTAAACTTGCCTTTTTGACCTGTCCCAGGTCAAAGAGTTTTACCCCTTTACTATTGGTGCTGCTCAACACCATATCACTTACCTTGGGGGTGGTGGGGTTGACGACGCTAGGTTCTGCTTCATCGTCATCGCAGACGCCCGGGGGGAGCGGAGCGAGCGCTCCCTCCTCTTCAAACTGCTGCACCAGCGTGTTCATCTCGCCAAATTCTGCAGTGTCGATGACTAGCCTGTCATCGATCGATGGCACCGTTTGTGGCTGTGGCGCCGCCACGGTGGTCGGCACCGGCTTCAGGGAGAAGCCGAGGGTCGAGTCTTGCGTAAGCATCACTTGTAGCGGTGCAAGTGAGCCGTTTGCTGGCAAGGGGGCGGGAGGTGGTGCTTTTGCCGCCTGTTGCAGTTCATCGCCTGCTGTACGTGACGGCTTTGCTGCTGACGCCGGGATGGTTGCAGCTGTGCTACTCCCAGCTGCTCGGGCGGGTGTCGCTACACTGCTTGCTGCGGGTTGCTCGTCGTGCGTCACGGACTGCGACATGCCCTTCATCTCCTGTGTCGTAGAGGACTGCGACACGCTCTTCACCTCTGTCGTGGACGAGGACTGCGACACGGTCTTCACCTGCGATGCTGTCGTGGACTGTGTCAGGGGCTTGTCCTCTGGCGATGTCGCGGGCTGCGTCACGTTCTTGTCGATAGCGTGGTCTGTGTCACGTCCTTCATCCTTCTCTCTCGATGCTGACCTCGATCTAGCTTTCGCAACAGCGGCTTTGGCTTTCGGCGTGGGGCTCGGCTTATGCTGGGCTTCGTCCTGATAATAATTCAAGGACTCATGATCAAATATGGAATTTGTTATGCTAATTTGGTTTTGTCATGGTGATAAGACATCAACTTCTGTATACTGTCGGAAGCAAAAATCAAAACAATAAACCAAAGTAATCATTAGAGAAAGGGCATACCTTTACGGCAGATTTCCGCTTCTCAGCGGTACTGCTTTTACGTCCTGTCATCTTCACTGGGGAGAAATCCAGCTATTCGGAGGACCAAAACTTCATTTTCAAGGTTTCTGTCTATGATCACGAAAAAGTTTCAGCCCTACAGTGTTTTTTGGAAAGAAGAAATGGAAGACGCATCTGTTTGTATCTCTCTATTTCTTCCATCTCCCCTCGTGCAGCTGATTCTCGATTTCTACACTCTATCTCTCTTGTGGTTTTTCTCTGCTTCACTCTGTAATCACTCGGCAGTTGCGGGTAGACCTGTAATGCTGCAGATAGGTATTTATATTCTACTTTGTGATGTAGATGGTACGGCTCTCTGGTGCTAGTCTGTGATGCCAGTCTCTGTCACATTTTCGTGATGTTGTTTTTCATCCTGTACTGGCTTGCAATGCTAATTTGCGTCATAGGAACGAACAAACACAATGATGGCTAACAGCATGGCTTTGGCTGCTATGCTGTTTACAGGTAATACTGCACAAGTGCAGGGCTGGGAGTGCTCGATTGTTTGATTCCTGCTGATGAAAAGAAGCACTTTTCAGCTGAGGAATGATTCATTCATCTTGAGGACAAAAAAAAGGTCTTCGAGAGCAGGTGGAGATACACCACTCACTCTAGTCATCGTTGTTAATGACTTGCAAGTCATTTTGCACTACCACAGCTTCACCGTGATTATTTTGTTGGAGCATGAAACGGATCCTGCGGGTGTTGCTCATTATTCCTCGGCAGCAACCTGTTTTGTCAAGTTTGGATACATTTCGATTAGCATTTTCGTACCATCGCATCAATTTGTCATGCTCCATGCCATGCATTTGTAAATGGTCATCGTCATCATATCAAATATAAAGTAGTAACTACGCGCAATTTCTGCCATCTGCCACAGTAGATATTGGAGGCATCCGACAATGCATCCTTCGTAGGTGAGAATCCTGCCCTCGTTTCCCAACATCCAAGAAAATGCGGCCATGGCGAGCAAGATCCGGACCTGGGAATATTTGATTGTTGGATTAGTTCACATATGCAATTTGTCATGACAGACTTGTGCATTCATGGAAGGTGCTAAGAGGGCATCACATATCAAGTAAATACTTCAGATGTCCCGTAAAAGAACATGAGCATTCTGAAGTGACCGCCACGAGTAGTGCACGACGACCACGTTGCGGCTACCACCGGCATGATGTAGCTTGCAGGAGTGACGAACAATGTCGCCACTGCTGTGACTAGCACTGTCAGCATCTTGTGGAGGTGACGGGTGGCGGTGCTAGTTTTCTGAATGATGACGATAGCTTGGCTCTATATTTTTATCAAATGCATTTGTAAATGTGAAGTTGTGTACATCTTAAAAACTGGTACGTAGATACTCCTCCGTGTCCCTCGATAAGTGATGATGAATAGAAGAGAAAATAGATACGTAGTACAACTCGCTCTAGTGCAAGGCAGCTAGTTCAATTCGCTCTAGTGACGACATAGATGTTTCTCGAATGTAATCAGGAATCTTCTTAACGTTTTCTTATTTCTTCTTACTAGAGCTAGAGGCTTCCTTCTTTTTTAACGAGTGCTCATCGGTCGACCAGCGACCGAGAAAATCGGACATCTGGTCGAGCACCGCATCAGTCATCTTCTCTAAGGATTCACGATCTGGCAGGGGGCCAGCAACTTCATCACTCGGGAGCATCTGTGCGATTAGGTGCTCGTTTGTGAATGGGGTCTTCTTATGCGGGAGATCACAAATTAAGAGGTCCTTAAATTCGTGTCTCTTACATTGACCGCGCAGCCACATCGCTTTTTTCACACATTCCGCGCCAAGGAACGCATGCGCATTAGCTAATTGGCACTCTTTCTCCAATTCCTCATACTTTTCTTCTAGTTCTTTTTTCTCCTCTTTCAAGGCATTCTTCTCAATAATGGCTTTGTTTTTGCCTTTGATCGCATCACGCAGGCGTAAGCGAACAGAGGCGAGCTCCTGCTGGTTCTCCATGGATACAGAGTCATTTTTCCAGCGCTTTTCCCATCCCGCGATTTCTTCATTCTTTTCAGAGCGCTCACGAAGGAGAGCTTGATTATCAGCTTCCTTCTCTGCGCACTTCGCGCATGTGCGGATCGGGGCTGGGGGCATTTTTCCAGGGCGATACTTACAGCGCAGGTGGAGTCTAACGACACGAGGAGGTGATAGCTTTTTAACTACAGCTGCATGCGAAAGGCATTTTTGGAAACTGGGCACTGTATGTTGTGAGGCGAGTGTCGGGGATATAGTTCCAGATTGTGCACCAAATACGCTAATCATTTTTCTCATGCAGATCTGTTTTTTCGCACACATGCGGATCTCCATCATTTACAGCCTCTACTTCGTATCGCTTATGTGGAGCATGGAATGAAACAACAACTGACAGGGGGCACTACTAACTGTGGGCTCCGAAGAGAGCACAGGTAGCAGCACTACCTGCCTGCAACAACTGAGAGGAAAGGTACCTTTGTCAAGCATGGCCTGCAAGGTCTTCACTGAGTTTCATCAGCACGCAACAAACTGCGTGGGAGTTTCCAACCGTACGAGGGCCGCTTTAGCGTTTGTCATCCTTGGTTCTACCTGGCGTAGTTTTCAATCATCTTGCAGATGGAGTAGCCAGACTCGAGGCAGCTAATGCATGCTGTCTCTACACATACAAGTCTCTTCTAGTGGCAGGAACATGAGATCATATCTCACCAACAACAAAATATCCAAAACAGAAAGGAACTTTCAACAGGAACTTTACTGCACTAGAAGAGGAATAACCAAGCCCTTACTGTAACCACACCGGATCTGTGTGTTTGTCCTTCTTCACTGTCCACAATTCTGGAGTTTTGCATAATTATGCTGAGTCTTTTCTGAGGTATGAGGAACTGCGGGTTCAAAAATTTTGGTTCATAGGCATTTTCCAAAAATCGATTGCATTGATACGCTTTTTGCATTTGCTTTCTTATACACACGCAAATACACCCTTCCTTTTACGACTCGCTACGCTAGTGCGGCCCTACAAACGCATGTTGGTATGACTCGATCTCGATTTCATCTTGTTTTCGAAATTGATTTACATGCGTTTGAAAAAAATTGCTCGCGAACCACGGATCCATTTTGGCTTCTCAACAATACTTGTCTCGTCAATTTTTTTCAATGAATCACGTCTGAGAAATCGATTTCGAAAGTACACGTGGAGGTCAATAAAGCGCTTTTCTTTCTATGCGTATCAGCATCAGCACGAAGTTCATCATCTCGAAAATCTTTTGCAGAAATTGAAATACTTTGCTGCGTCCTCGTCGTCGTGTTTGGACTAATTGATACCAGACTGAAGCTACATCCTTTTTGTTAAGTTGTTTTCTTCAGTCGCTGGCAAAGTTTTTCGTTTCTTTAACTTTTCGCTTTGGTTCTGCTTCGTACGTCCTCGACGTAATTTAGTAATAATAGAGTTGAAAAGTCGTGCTGTCGAAGACTTACAAATTGCAAAAGCTCAATACTAATCACTTGACCAATTTTTGGAATCAAAAAATGCTCGCAAAATTCGCAATATTCGACGACAATTTCCTTCACTACAGATCCTGATGCTCACAGCAATAGAAATAGTTCGTTTATATCTAAATGCTTAATGCGGGGGAAACGACGAGAAGCCGGTCAACAAGGTCACGCCCGTTCTGCAACTTCTGTGTTGATGGCACAGCAATTAGTAGTGCCACAACGGAAACAGGAAAATCAACAGCACTGGTGGAGCGCATCGACTGGCTGCTGCATCCGCAGTTGTATTTTTCCGCAATACGTGTCCGCCCGGGCACCGTCGTGCTCTGTTGCTTCACGTCGCGGGCGAGATACATAGACCTCCTGCCAAGCTCGTTGCGGAAGGTGAATCACAGTTTTTGTGTCACTGCGGTCTACTGCCGACGTCAGCTCTGCCGTCGAACTGCAGCCCATGATTTGCGTTGTTTACGACATTGGTCAACAACAACATTTGCGTTTCATTAGAAGGAGTAGTACCGGCAAAAGGAACGTGTTGATCCTCCACCACGCGGCCTCCAGCAGTACTCCGTCCGAGCAACGGGAAAGAGTCCGGCCGTGGCACTGTTCCGTACGCTGGCGGGGTGAACCGCCGCGTGTTACTACCTGTTTCAGATGACTGAAGCTGTCCTACCCCAGGAACTCCTCCTCCTCCTGCTGCCCCAGAAGCTCCCCCTATAACGGCGTGGCTTGCCCTATCCTGAGTAAAAACGTACCCACACCAGAGTTGCCATGCAGATTTGCCATGACAGGAACATTTGTGATGCGCAACCCCATGACAGGCATTTTCAATCGTGTTTGGGAACTTGTAATGCTGTAAACAGGATCAGAAGGTCGATTTGTGATGCGGCTTTCCTTGCTCACTTGCACTACCTTACGGACTGAAACTTGTCATGCGTGACTCACAAAACTCCTAGGTTTGTGTTGCAAAACCTCCATCCTGACTCTGGTGTGGGCACGTTTTTACTCAGGATATGCCCTTCGGTGCAGATCCGCCGGAAAAGAGCTCGCACGTATGGAAGCGTCAGGTTTGAAATCGTCAAAGTTGAAATACTTTGTAATGCATAAAATGCATGACCCGAGGTACGTGTGTTGCAGAGCAGGCAAATGAGGCCGATTGTCAGCCTGTTTGGGGTTACAGCTCGAGCTGCCAAAGTAGCATGAGAAAATCGCTCTTCTCTGCCTAAACAGCATGACAAACTGGATTTAGGGACCACCGAAATTTGTCATGCGCCACTTGGAAACTGGGTTCCAACTGGCATCCATTCTATGCATGACAAATTATTTCAACTTTGTCGATTTCAACTCTGACACATCCATAGCACGGCGCATGCCGTTATGACGACCACCTCCAGCTTCACCCATTCTCGCCGGGAGATGGGACGTCGGCTCGGAAGGTGTCGACCCTGTTTCCGCCTCGAGAAAATGATTGTTGTTGTTTTCACTCGACGAGTTTATTATTTGCTGGCGCCCGTCGCGGTCGTTCCCAGCAGTACCTCCACCACCTTCAGCCGATGTTGCACCTTGGCCGGCTTCTTGTTCATCATGTTCATCTTCGTCCTCGCTCGCAGTTGCTTCTTGTTGATTTGTCTGATCATCCAAAATATCCGAGCGCTGCAGTTGGTCCGAAATGCTGTGGAACAAAACTTCCGATTCCACTTCCGGGGGTAAGTTTAAGTCGACAATGAGCTCCTCTACGTCGTCAGATAAATCTTCTGCGCCCCCTTGGAGGTTTCCCAGTACGTCGCGCCGAACGCTCGCGGAAATATTTCCGGCTTCGTTTTGTTGGTCATGATCTTCTACAACTTCTTCCCGAGGACCTAATCTCCCTGAGGATAAGAGTGTTTTGGACCGCTGTCGCACGCGTCGATTCTGGATCTGCGCGAAATTCGCCAGCTTTATCACAGGAAAAAGCGCTAACGTTGCAGGAACGCATAGAGAACAAGGTCAAGGTGCCTAAACTTGTATTGCATAGCATGCATTCTAGAAAAAATCTGTCATGTATAGCTGCAATCTCTAAAGACCGTTAACGTTAACACTTTTTTGTTTGATAAGCTTCTCGTACAGCTCAGAGTCGTTGGAGATCAGGTCTGGAAATCGTTCCTGCAAGATCGCCTGCATCTCGCCCAGTGCCGTGAGCAGCATCTTCACATCCTCCTGCATGTGCTCGACATCCAGATTGTTTCGCCGCCCCAGGTCCCGGCACGCGCGAAGCGACTTCACAAACTCGCTCTGCGGGGCTGATTTGAATATTTCGTTCGCGTGGTCGCTGTGTGGATTCGTTGTAGTTGCAAAAATAATGTAGTACTTTCTATTGAACAGCAAAAAGAAAAACAGAACTTGAGTACTGTTCGGCTCCGGATCGTCTAAAATGGGTGAATATTCCGTCTTTTTCAAGGCCTCCGCGATGTCGCGCACGTACGTCCCGAGCTGGTAGTCCAGGTAGAAAAAATGAAACGCGAACCCGGACAACGCAGCAAGTGGGACCGACAGTGACTGCAACGCGATCAGCTTGCAGAAAAATTTCATCACGGACGAACTTCGGCCCGCGGACTTCTGGGGATGGTGCTTATTGTGGTGCTGGTGGGATGTATGTTTCTGGTGCAGCTCGTTGTTGTTCTTTTTGATCGTCGCTGTTGTACTGCTGGGTGGAGCCTTTGTTGTTTTTGTGGCAGTGGCAGCGGCCGTAGAGATGTTTATCGCACCCGATGAAGTAGTTGCGCTCTTCTTTTCAACATGGTGTCCGCTCGTATAACCCAGGCTAAAAGCGCGCGCTTTGGGGGGCTGTGCGTTATTTGTTCCGTTTGCCTTTGCGTGGTTAACTCCAGCACCCGAATTCAATAAATTTCGGACGGAAGGTGGCAGGTTTATTCTACCTCGGATGCTAGGGCGCCGGGGAGGCAGACCCTCGGGACCACGACGCGACAGGCCTCCATCCTCATCCGTGGCGGCCATCGGTGATGACATGAAGGGAGTGATGCCAGATGTTGACGAGGCACCGCTGCTGATCCCCCTTTTATTTGAACCAACACCTGGTTGCCGTTGCGGAAATGCAGCGGACCTGCTCGTGGAAGACATCACTCCAGAATCCGCCTTCATTTTCGAATAATGTTGATTTTCGACGTGACACGACAGCACGACCTAGCCACGATATAACAGGTCTTTTAACAAAAAAACAATGCCTTCAAATCGATCGGGACAGAAAGAACACAAAGTGCATTTCCGCGTTAGGTTCAGCTATTTCAGCATTCAATACTAGTAAATGAAGATAGCCAAAGCTTTTTCAGGAGTCGGACAAGTAGCGAGTCGTCCTAGTTTCTTCATGGGAATCACACAGGACGCTTAAAAGAGGACGTGCGCAAAGAATAGAATCCGTCTATTTGTTCAGCACGACATTCGAGACAACACAATCCTATAAAAATAGATGTAGATCGGATCTATTACAGTATGCATTTTTGGTAAAAGACGTACCTCCAAAAAAAAGAGAGTCGCTTGGAACCTAGGTGATCTCTTGATGACTCAAACTTTTTATCTTGTTCTGCTACAACAGTTGATCGTTCTGGTCCATATTTACCAACACGAACGCTGGCGCAGCGAAACGCAACAATCTGAAAGAACTGAACAACGAAGAGCAGAACATGATACCACCTCAGAGAACATCGACTACGAACTCACAGGCACCAAACATGAGATACCAGCCGCCGGCCCGCATTCGTGGACGAGAGAAAGCACAGAGCGCGCGGTCGTCAACTGGTGAATGGAATTTACCGTGCATCAAATCGATGGCACAGGCAGAACTGATACTTGAAAAGATTTTTACTGACACTTCGACATCAGAATTTCATACATTCCGATGAAATTAGAAACAAAGTCAAATAGGAAGGAAGGTTTTTATTGTCATTTTTCATTGCATCGAGCTGCAAAAACTCACTGTCACTTTTTGAAAACAACAACCAGCGTAAACAAAGCACAAGAAATGGTCTTACATGCAACTTGGGCACGAAGGGTCATACCTTGAAGCTTCCGGAGGCGGTGGACAAAAAAAAGCTACAACGACAAAAAAAGTACATGAAAAGGCATGACGGGTGTAGTTTTCCAAACGAAGGATTCGATATGCCCACAACCCCATACAGATTTTCTTATATTTGTACACGTTTTATTTTCAATTTGGCTAGTGAACCCCTGCTCGGATTCGGCCCGTCGCTTTGTATTTTTCACAAGTGTAAACGTAGACTTTTGATGAATTACTTAACCACTCGCAGAAGTAGGAGCATGTCTCATCTTAGAAACAAAGTCAGCACAGCGCGTGCTCCACATTTACATGTATGTTGTGAATATGAAACGCTAATTCATTTTTTGAATCAGTTTTTCAATTTCATTGGTTTATACTTTTCGAGTAAATTTGACGTTGAATGAAGCTTCTTTTCGGAGTATCTACAACTCTTTCTCTTTGAAGATGATATGAAAAACTCTAAACGAGACCAAACCGCGCGGCCCCAGAACGTCGACCAGAACGGAACTGAAACTGTTCATCATCTGTGTTCGTGACTCCCGACGGAGCTGTACATGGCTTCGTGCAGGTTTACTCTGAGATCTTCCTTGTTGGTGTAGTTCACCGGCAAGTAAAGCTGGCTGCTGCAAGCGCGGCTGTAGGGGAGCTTGGAATTTCCGCCGCTCGCCGCTTTCTTGTTGGCGGCGGCCGCCGCAGCTGCTCCTGGGCCGGCACCAATACTACTCGTCGCTGATAACCCGCAGATCTCGATGTGCACCTTGGCCATGCCGCCGGGAGGCAGTCGGGGACAGGAGGTGACGAAGTCCAGGAAGCGCTGGCGGTCCTTGAACTCCATTTCCACAAGCAGGTCGAGAAGGTTTTTGTAAACCGGGTGGTCCGCGGAGAGGGCACCTGTGGAAATTGTTGCAGAACGGATCTTTTTTCGTGAAATTCTATCTTTTGGCTTCGCCAAAGCAAAGCGGATGAAATAAAAGGCGACCGAGGTTCTTCTTGCACGTAAGACGACATGAAAGCGGCCACGGTCGCAAATCCACCATCGCAATGTTTGCAAACGTATTCGCCCAATTGGCGGGCGATTCGAACTGTTCCAAAACTTTTCATTTGACTTTTCAGGATTTGAGGGTATTGAAAACGATTTGGTAATGCGACTCAGAACGAAAAAACGCAACGAAGATACTCCAAACGACAGAACAGGGGCGCCTGCGAGGTTTTGGGCGCCGACGCCTCCTCTTGTGCCGCGGGTAATCGGCGAAGTCCGAGCGACCGCCTTTTCACCC
>CAJINV010000011.1:2251330-2524745 GCA_905178155.1 Amoebophrya sp. A120 | reverse complement strand
CTACATCTTACAAGAGAAGGCAAACCACCCAGGCACGCAGGCTCGTGCTGGAGGGCAACATACCAGAGGGGCCACGGGGCCCCCGCCCGCCGGCTCGCTTGTGGGCCGGGCCACCCGGGGGAGTTGCGTTAGCCATTTCCTGAACCAAAGAACACCCCACCGAGGAAGCCCACCCAACCGGGAGAGGTCGGCCACACATCGCGATGGCGCACGCACCAACGGCCTGCCGCGAGAGGTCGGCCCACCATCGCACGCCATACCATGCGGTCCGACGTCGGACCGCATGGTATGCTGCCTCTCTGCTTCTCTCGTTCAAACAGGCGAAGCAGAATAGACGGGCAACAGAAGACAGGTGGCGCCACCACAGCGCGCCATAGGCCCATATCACGCGCCGGCCATCGGGGTGGCCCCCCGACCGCAGGCTCTTGACACTTCTGCCACCGCTAACGAGACGAGCGGGGGAGCCGCCTCTGCCCGTTGGTTGCAAAAGGGGGGCGCCTTTGGCGCGCGCTTCGGTCGCGTCGCGTAACCGCGGAAGGGCGGGCAGGATACAGACTACTGCCTGGGCGCGACGGCCTCTGTTTTGTAAATGTAAGAATGGGAAAGCGGCGGGCCAGAAAGTAAGGGGCTAAAGGTAGGACAGCGCGCGGCCGGCGTGCCATCCAAGACACCGCGGCGGGGCGGCGCGCCCATTCGGGCCCTGGCAGCCAGTGCCATTGCTTACTTAAAAGGCGCTCAGGGCGAAGAGGGCCGACGCGCCTCGGCATTTCCGAAGCGCAAGGCGGCGATCAACATACGGGCGAATACTGAAAGGCCAAAGGCCAGCGCCCACGCACTACTTCAAAAGGTGCACAAAATGCGCACAGGGCCCCACAGCGCTTGCGAATAATCGCGAACAACCGACCACGGAGGCGCTGCCCGTCCGATGCGCGGCGGGTGGCATTTTCCGCAGCCTGCTTGGAGGCGTCGATCAAAATGGCAGGCAGCTGGCGGGCACACGCCACGGCGAAGAGGTGCCGCCCTTTCATGCTCTGCCACTCCCAAAGTGCGGACTTACCAGCAACAGGCAGCACGGTCCAAATAATTTTCGCAAAGCATGGATTGCCGACGATCAGAATAGTGATTTTGCCAAAAGTCAAAGCAAAAGTTTTGGAAAAGTCGCTATCCCAATCGAATTGGACGAATCCGTTTGTAAAATGTAACCAAATGGTTTGAACATGATTCTGATTTTACCAGTTGCAAGATAGAAGTGCGAAGAAAAAGACCTAAATTTCAATCATAGTATCTTTGTACCACTGGGATGCAGGTGCGCCTGCAGGCTGGTGAGGTCCCACTCGATCTGATCTTCGCCGCAGATCATGTCCATCAACTCCTTGGGTGAGAGGCACTGCAGTGACTGCAGGGGCATGATGTCGTTGAACCCCTTCTGGAAGGCCTTCACCTGCTTCTCCACGCCGCGCTTGAACCAAAAGTCCGTGGCTTGCTGCACGAAGGACTCCACGTTCTCGAAGGTGATCTCGACGTTCTCGCCATCCTCCATCAATTCGGTACCGTTGAAACCAGTCTCGAGAAAACAAGCGCCCAGGTCGGAGCAGTAATCTGTCGACGTTGTTTCAGGATGTATTGCTAAACACCATCAATGTAGAACGAAGAGATCCCACCTTTCCCGCATGGGCATGACAAGAACGAAAGCACGTCTAGGGAAAAGAAAGTATCATCCACCAAAGCGCTTCAGAACGATCCATCGTAAAAATTCGTCGACGCTGTAGTTTAACTCTAATTCAAAAAAAACGAAAACCGAACATCTTCTGAAAAGTCATTCTGTAAAACCAAAAAACTCCTTATACCTGCGAAGCTGCATGGTTGGTCCGCTAGCGCCTTGCTTGGTGAGTTGTCCATGTCTTTGGACCGCAAGTACCTTTCCCGGAAATCTTTCCGCAAGGCCTCCTGCTTCATGATCTCCAATTTTTCTTCCGCGTTTCGCGCTGACCTGGTTCGCGTCGTGATGTCTCGCACGTACTCGGCCATCAACCCGACGAACTCCCCGTCGTACCCGGTCCCCGGCCTGGGCAGGGAGCTACTGGACACGTCCATGTCCCGGACCAAAGCGAAAAATTCCTCGGACAAGGGCACGGGCACGATAAACCCCTCCCTTAGCGCTTTCCCGACCAGCCTCCCGAAGAACTCGAACTGCTGCAATACCTTGGCCGGAACTTCCTTCAGTGGACGGATTAAAAGGCCGGATCGACACATCTGTCCCACGTGCAGGTTGTTTTCCCGCAACGACCCATCATCCTCGACCCACATTGGGGTAATTCTGTTCGCTTCCCGCTCGATCAACCGGTTGGCTAATTCCACGTAGAACGACTGCGTCACCGCGTGGCCGAAACCGGTCTCGTTCTCAAACTGCACCTCCATGGTGCGACAACACGACGGGAACACTTGGAGTCTTTGCAACGCCATCGACGCGATCTTGATGATCTGGTCGTTTTTCTCGATTTTCGTGAGCGCCGCCTGCAAGGAACCGACCCAGTGGTTGTTCCGTATGATGTGCTCCTCCACGTTCGAGAGTTCTTGGGACAAAATCTGCGTTTTTCGCGGATCCATGGCCGCGGCGTTCAGTTCCGTCTGCAGCGTCTGCCGGCGCTTCAAGAACGGCCCCAGTTTGTTCTCCTGGATCCAGTGGATCCCGTAGGCCTGGCCGAAAGCGGTGTATTTTAGAAGGAGCTTCCTCGTCGTGATGGAAAAGAGAAACGGGCAAATCCGTGCGAGCGTTTGTACCCACCAGGGCAAGGCCCCCGTGATGATGGACAACGGATCGTCTAGTTGAGCGCGCAACTTCCGGTCCAATTTCTGGTTGATCCAGAATTTGTGCGAGTTGTGCTTCAACGCCCTCGCGTTCGTTAGTTCCTGCTCCACCGCGGTGGGCGCGCCGGGGATCAACTGCTGCCCGGAAAATTGCATCATCAAGTCCTCGCTGGTGCTGCTGTTGTCGCCTTGCAGGGGTGCGTAGTGTCTTTTCAAATAGGAATTTTTCAGCACGGACAGGAGTTCCAAGCAGTCCAACACGGATTCACTGTTGCTGCAGAAAGTTGATAGTAAAAACGGGTGGTTTTTCTCCGGGCCGAAGAGCGACGCTTCCGTCGAATAGAGATCTCTCGCGACGGCCTGGTTGGTCAACAAATCTTCCCGGTTCTCCTCGTCGATGGTCTTTAATCGTCTTTTCTTCGACGGGTGCTGCTGTTTCTGCTCGGAGTCGCTTTGCAAGTCCTGCATCAGTTGCTCCGCCATGGAACGCAACTCCTCACTCCCACTACAGTTCAACATCGAGCCGTGCAACCGCGGGACGCCGCTCAAATCGGGGACCTGGACGTCCATGCAGAACTCCAGCGCCCAGTCGGACAGCGGGACGCGGCGCAAGCCGTTCACCCGCGCGGGGAATTTCATCGCTTCCGCGGTCGACATGAAACTGGCGCAGTGCTGGATGTCCGCGAGCCGCTGGAACAGCTTGAACAAGTTCCACCGGAGCGGGTAGGCCTCCAGGTTGCAGACCGGGGTGAAAGTGTCTACCTGCTTGATAGTACCGTCGGAGTTGTGGCTGCTAGTAGTACAACTATCTGTAGGAGTAGTTTTCTCCAACAACCGAAAGGTCGCTCTAACCTCCCGGAACTCCGCATCCAAGGCGTTCAGCAAGTCGTGCTCCACGATGCTGTTGTTCCCGCTCGTGTTGGCCTGCGTCCGCTGCGTCGCCTGCGCCTCCGCGTGCATGCCGGATTCGATGGCAAGTACCGAGTTGTGCTGATTATCGCCATTGACATTGTCCTGCTCGGGCAACAAGTATTCGAGTTGCGACTCCAGTTCTGCCTGCGTAACCCGCTCGGAGACCGGGTGCTCCAGCGTCGACCGTGGGTCGTTCACCTCGGCGGTCCTGGTGAAACCGGGCAGCGACGCTTTCAGCGGGAACTCGCCCACGCGCTTCAGGCTCTCCACGGCTTGTGCACTGGAGCGGTGGCGGTCTGAACTATGTCCGCCGCCCATTGACACCAGCAAATCGTCGTCGAAGCCACCGCCTCCGCGGCCCCCCGCGCCGCCCGACAAAAGACTGAAAATGCTGCCGCTCAGACCGCGAGCAGCGGAGCGTGAGTTGCCGGATGAAACACCGCCGGCGCCCGACCTGGGATTTGGTTTTTATGATTTGTGCTTCATGAAGAAAGAACGATTTATTTTCCGAATCATGGGAATAATCACTTCTGAGTAGTAAGTGCGCTTCTACATCCACCTATGGACGACCTTGATCCTAGAAGAGGAAGACCGTACTAGTAGTTGGTTTGTCATTTACGACCAGAACAACCAGGACGAATCATATACCAATCCCAACACCAAACCACGTAAACCAGTACCTGCTTGACCTTCCGCCGGCGAACATTTCTTCCATCATAACCAATTGTTCCAAAAGTCGATCCCGGCTCCGGCCGCTGATATCCACGCCGGACAATGCCGCGGCCGCCTGCGAACCCGACTCAACAGCAGCGGAAGAAGACGCAGCTCCCCCCGCGCCCCCGCCGAGGAAGGACTCTAAGATTCCGCCGGAACTGGGCTTATGCAATGCAAAAGTATCGTTGTAATTGCAGTCATGCATTACAAATTTTCATCTTAAGGCAGATCCGCATTACAAATCCAATTTGTAATGCAAACCCAATTTGTAATGCAATTCATACTAGTATGATGCTTTTGCACAGGATAGGGCTCGTCTCCTTCGCTGTCGTGGTCGTCGTGGTCGTCCACACCGTAGTAAAAATCGTCCTCGCCGTATGAGAGTGTACAACCCCCCATCCCTCTCATTTGTAATGCAAAATACCAAATCTACCCTTTGCCTCTTGGCACTTTTTGCATGACAAATTTTGGCAGCCCAAATAGCACTACACTCCTGTGCAAATTTGTGATGCAAAACCTGTATTCTTGCTGACAGTTGGCTTGCCGTTCATGCTATACAAATGAGGGGGAGGGGGAGTTGTGCACTGTCATACGCCGTCGTCGTACTGGCTGTCTTCCATCCAGTCGTCGTTGTTCGGATTGTTGCTCGACGCGCCAGCAGCTTATCCTGTGCAAAAGTATCGTACTAGTAGTAATTGCGTTTATGCATGACAAATCTCTTTCCCAAGGTGAATCAGCATTACAAATTCAATTTGTAATGCTGGGCTAATTTGTAATGCAATTTAAACTACTTAGTAGTACGATACTGTTGCAATGCATACAGCTCCAGATCGGTTTATGTCCCCGTCCAAATTCTCGTTTTCCGGTCGTTCCCCGGACGCGGAGATGGATATCATTTGTAAAAACGTCGCCACCCCGTAGTCAAGATGGGGAATCGGCTAGACAAATCCACAAGCTTTGGCTGTTTTGCATGACAAGTTTGGGCCCGTAGTGTAGTGCTGTTTGAGGTAGTTCAGCAGCATGACAGATCTAGCATATCATGCTGATTGGAGCATGACAAACTCCAAAACACGACTAGAAAATGCTTCTCATGGGGCTCCGGCGCATGAGAAACATTTTAAGCATGCAGATTTGCATGACAACCCTGGGGTGGGGACGTTTGTACTTAGAATAATGGACACTTCCTCCTCTTCTTCCTCAAACGGGACGGAATCTCCGCCTTGCGGTAGGCCCTCGAGGAGAGGGTCGCGCTCGCTGTCGTTACCAACTGATCCCCGTCGCTGGCGCGGGCTGTCGTCTTGCATGTTAACTAGATCCACTGCAGCGGCAGGAAACGGCGCAGCGGGGCGATCATGATCTGGGGGTGGCGGTGCCGGGGCTTCCGGGGCGGGGGGAATGTTCATAGGGTTGCTGTCACCAGAGGGGTTATTCTGGTTTTGCTGCTCTCCCCCGTTGTTGTCGCTGGCCGCAGCGGAAGATTCCCCCGCGCGGTCGGGTCGCACGCTCTCCTCCGCGAAACTGCTGATCTCGTTGGCGGCGGAAGAAGCGGAGGAATTCTCTTGCTGTGCGGCGATTGCTGCTGAAACATTGTTCAACATTTGTTCTCCTCCGCTCGGAGCGGCAGCGGCTGCCGCGCCAGCCGCTGCTGCCGGGGCGCTGGAACTACCCGACAGAGCGCTGAGGGCAGGCGGTTGGTTTGCCGCGGCTGAAGCTGCTGATGCACCTCCGAACCCGAAGATCGACCTCGATGCAGGATCGTTTTCTCCGCTCGCGTCAATGGCCGCCTGGAACATGGCGTCGATCGGGCCTCGCCCCGCGCCGCGGCTCGAACCCGCACGAGCAAGACTCGGAGAACGACCCTTCCCCGTACTACCACTAGCATCGCCTTTGCCCTTCCCCTTCCCACCGTCGACGACGCCCAGGCTGCTCCAGAAATCGGCAGAAGACCCCTTAAAGATGCCCACTTTCTTGCCCTTCTTGCCGCCCTTTTCCTCGATGTAAACCGGCCCGGCAGAGCTGTTCACGAACCATCCCTTGCCGCTCCCGAAGGCAGAAGCACCACTTCCCTTCTCCGCGGAAGATGATTCAGGTCCTTTGCCACTGCTGCGGACCTGGTGCCCGGGTCGTCGGTAAGACGGGTCGTCCCCTAACTTGCCGGCACCTGGGAGAAGAAGATACGTTCAGGTTTACCGAATCAATGGGAAGGTTCAACAAAGCCAAAAACTTTCTTACACTTTTTTTACGATGCCTACGATTCAAAAACTCCACTTCTACGACGGCCCGGCTTCTATTGCTATTACGCAGTGGAAGATTAGCAAACTATTGCTCGTGATCGTGTCTATAATCGAATGCGACCGTGAAAGGAACCAGAAACTCGTTAACTAAAAAGCGAGCTTGCTGGCACTATCAAACTTACTACATGCTCTATACCTTTCGACTCCGACGCGGCGCCCCCAAACAGTCCCCGACTGGCGGGTGGGTCCCTCGACACCTCGCTCTCGCCCGCTAGCCCGGACGGAAAGGCGGACCGCATGCGGTCGCGGAGGCGCATGATGGGTCCCAGCCCGGACACTCGCATGTCCTGGGCGCTGACGCTGGTAGAGGAGGCGGACCGGTTCAGTTTCTCCAGATCCGACTTGCTGATCTTCACGCGGGCCTTCGGCAAACACTCAAACAACACTCCGGAGTCGTCCAGGATGTCGAACGTGATTTCCGACCCCGGTGATGCAATGGATTTATTTCCACCCAACAACGCCTGCGACGCCGCCGCCTCGTCATGCCCGAGCAGATTCGTGGACCTTGCCAAGATCACACCCTTGCTGTCGTAGGGGTCCTTGTTTTTGTTCGCGGAGGAGGACGCGGAGCTGCCGGCACCACTGCCAGAACCGGACAGCGGCTTCGACGCGAACTGCACCCGCAGGCCGGCGGACAGATGGGCCGCGGTCGCAGAGTTTAACGAGCCCCGCTTGGCCGCCAGGGAGAGCGCCTGCTGCTGCAGCTGCTCCTCCTTCTCCTTGATTTTCGCAAACTCGTCGTGATCGACTTGCACGGCGGTCTGCAGGCAGTTTCCCACCCGCGCCGCCAGTCGCTCGGCCTCCGCCATGGTCAAACACTTCGCCAGCGGCCCCATGCCGTTCGCCGTAATGCCAGCCTGAAGCGTTTCTTCCGACTGCAGACTGGAACGCGGGCACAGCTCCCGAACGGCGTTGATAATGTCGTCCCTGAGCATGCCCCAGATCATGTCGAACGGGACGTCCGCGCCGCCCGTGTGCACGATGAAGACCGTGTGGCATTTTTGCGCTGGGTCCACCTGCTGGTTCGTGATCTTCTTCTTCTCCGCACCTGCACCCGCAGCTCCCAACAAACCCGAGCTGCCCGCGCAACGCTGCTCCAGGTACACCCGGCAGTTGTCCAGCTCTTCAATCAAACACGTCCTTAGAGAAGCCAGCGAATCCGTCTCCGCGGCTTTCCCACTCGCGGACCCGCCGAGTAAGGCATCTTGCAGTCGTTTCAACACCTCAATCTGGTGCTCGTTGACCGGGAAGGTCTTCTTGTTCCCTTGTCCTCCGGCGACAATCGTTTTTGGTTTCGGCGAACCCAGGTTAGTACTCACGACGAGCGCGTCCGCGACGGCCGATTTCGCGAGGATATCGTCCCGCTTTGCGTCCACCGGACTGTTGGCTGCGGACCCAAAGTCGCCCATGCGAACCAGGGTTTTCTCTTCCTTCACCGCTGCTAAATCCACGCCGTCGACCAGGTGCATCAGCGCGTCGGTGTAGTCGCGAGGGGAAAGGGAGACTTTCAGCACCATCAGCAGGGACAGAAATTTCGTCTTCTCTAAAGTGAAAGCCTTGTTCTCCGGTAACGACAGAACCTCGTACTGGCGCAAGTTCAAGACCATCTGCACTGGCGTTTCGTCGTCGTTATTGCCGTTGTTCGCGGTTTTCGACTCCGCCGGCGACTGTAGCGGTGATTTCGGGACTAGATGCGAAAACGCGGTGGACTCCTTCACCACTGGTAAAGGTTTCAGTGTGTGCATGGGTAGGTGGATCTCTCCCGGGAACACGGTGAACTCCGTCACCAGATACTCCCGGTCGTTCCGCACCCGGATCACGGACCCAACTAAATCGAAGCAGTACCTCAAGTAGCTTTCGTCCGTGATTGGTGTAATTTGCTGCAGGTAGTGAGATAACTCCTGCACGGTGACCAGTGGCTCCACCGTGACAAAGAAATCCTGCGTCCGCAGGCTGTCCGGCAGGTACATCAAAGGGTTCTGCGGGACCAAGGCCGACGCTTTCTGCTTCTCCTCCTTGTTGGACAAAGCTGTCGCGATCGGCGTGGTGGACTTAATATTCCGCTTATTTGCGTGTTCGTCTTTGCTTTTTTCACCACCTGCTCCAGGAAACAACGCACGGTTCAACCGCAACGGGTACATGTCCGTCAACGCCCGCAACCCTCGGTCCACCTTGTGCTTCCAGACCGGAAAGGTCTCGCCCAGATCGATCACCTCGTGCAAAAACGAGGTTAATCGTTTGAAATCTTCAATATCCTGAAAAACCTCGTGGAACAGCAACAAATTCCGCTCGCACTGCTGCAGAACCTCGAGCAGCGACCCCGGAATCGCGCACACCGAGGCGAGCTCGAAGCTGGTACTACACGTCGCGGCATCGGCCTCCTGGATGAGCGACCGCGCGCGCGTGTCGTGCAATAGTTGCCGCAACTCGCACAAGCATTCCCGGATCTCGAGGCCGGAAGCTTGGGAGAGGGAAGAGATCTTCGAGAAGGGAGACACGGTGACTTGCAGCTGCTCACTGTTCGTGCCACCGCCTCCGCCGCAGGAGGACGCGGAAGAAAAAGATTCCTGCGCGGACGTCGTCGTGATGGAGACCAGATTCGAAACGTTCTTCGTCGAACTCGCTTCAGTAGCAGCGCCGAAAGTAGTGCTAGAAGATGTTGCCGCTCCAGCAGTCGTCGTGCTCACCGTAGTTTCTGAGGTATTTATTGCCGCCGTGTCGTTATTACTGCCTGTGCCTGTCAAAAGCGAGATCAATTTTTCCGCCTCCGCTCGCAGTTTCGGCAGCGTGTCCTTCTTCCCGAGGTCGGTGTGGCGGTAGAACCCGAGCAGGCTCGCCGCCTCGATGTTCGGCTGAGAAGCACCAAGACTCGAAGATGAGGACGAAACTCCAGCACTGACGCCGTGATCCCCCCCTGACGGGTTCACACGACCGGTGTTGCTGGTCGCAAGCGCGCTGCTCGCCTCCTTGGTTTTCTTCGTGGCCGGGGTCAGCGGCAGTTTCGCCTCCACGATCCGCTCCGCCCATTTCAAACCCCCGTGGGATTTGATCAGCCGGGGGAATACATTGTCCGGGATCTTTTTCGCGGTTGGCGTTTTCGGCTCCGTGCAAGAAGTGTCGTCCATTTTGTACACGAGAAAATTCCGATAAGACGCGATTAGATTCAAAAACTGGCACCCGTGATAAGCGATTTCCAGGGAATCCGTTGTCACAATCGCTTGCAGGATTTTCGTGAACGCTTGATACGCCGGGCGAGAACTGTACAATATGTCGTAGATCAGCGCGGGGTTTTTCACCATCGGTTCCAGCGCGTACAACCCCTCAATCGGCAACTGGTCTATCACCTGGAGCATCTGCTTTGCCGAAGGCCCGTCCGTGGTGTACGGAGACTGCAAGGAACTAGCCGCTAATCTTGGGCCCACCGTACCCGCCCAGGTGTTGTCTGTCGCGGATAAAAGTTTCTCCGCCGCCTGGATGATCTGCGTCATGCTGCCCATCATGCTGCTTTCCTTCTGTTGGCAAGGCGCGAAGTTTCCCTGCATGACCGGATACGCGGTAATCACCTGGTGGATTAACGGCAGCAATTTCGCGCCGAATTTCTCCCGGAAGCCGTTGACGGACAGAAAGTGCCACGACTTGTTGGAAGTAGAAGTAGCGCCACCTTCTAAGGAATTTTTCTGTTCTTCAACGTCGATGATGTCTTCCGTACTGGGTTTACTGTTTAAAGCTTTCTTGCTCTTTTTCTCCTTTTTGAGGCTTTCCTTCCGCTCTTTGGACTTCGACTTCTTCTGCTTCTTCTTCTTTCGCTTTGTATCGTCGTCTTTGTTATTGTTTTTTCCCGAATCACGATTGGCATTCTCGCCATCCGGGCTCGCGTTTAACCGTCGCTTTTTCGTTCCCCCCTCCGCGAAAATCTTCGACAGATTTTGCTCCGGATTCAGCTCGTCCTCGTCTTCGTCAGAGTCTTTTTCCTCGAACCCCTTGCTGCCGCGATCGGAAAGGGATTCGTCGTCCGAACTGCCCCACAAAACTTCGTTCTTCCCGACAGCTGCGCCGTCTCCCTCAATACCCGATGCCTTTTTCAAAAAGAACGACTCGGGCAGCGTCTTCTCCCCGGTGAGAGGGTTTTCCTGCATAAACGGGTGATTATTCGTTCTTCGCTCCGCAGAGTCCAGCAGCTTCAGCCCCTCCAAATCATACCCATTGCCCTGCGCGAGTTCGAAAAGCGAGATGCCGCTGCGGAGCCCGCCGACCTCGACGCTGGCACCGCCTTCTTCGATGAGGCATTTCAGGATGTTGTTGGGACAGTTGTGCAACACCGCGAGGTATGAAATGTAAAAATGTCTGGGTCTGCGTCTGGAAGATTCTGAGATTTGTCATGCATGTTGTGCATTGGCCATGATGTCTGTGATGCATGCCCTAGCATCACAGATTTTTTGAGGGTTTCGCGATGCCTATTCCGCATGACAAATGCCCTCTCCACGTAGCAAAAATTGCATTCCCTTTGCTGCTCATGCAATACAGATTTTTTTGGAATCCAAATTCAGCATCACAAGTTGCATTCTTCCAGACCCAGACATTTTTACATTTGATACGAGGAACAAGAGCGTGCAGCCCTGTCCGTTCGTGCACATCGTGTCCGAGAGCTTCACGAGGGACTGGACTTTGGAGAGATCACAGTCCGGACCGCGGCAAACCTGATGGAATTTTTCGAGACGACAATAATTCGAAACAACTGAAGAAAGTATCCACTAGCTTGTTGTACTGGTCAATAACCTCATCTACCTCTACGAACAGGCCCTCGCAAGAACAACAAAACCCAAGCACGTCTCGTAATATCTATCACACAAGGTTGCTAATGCTAGAAATAAGTCACAGACAAGAAAAAATCCATTCTTATTCTACCTCATCCGCCAGTTCCAAAGTTTTCATAATGTCCGTTTTCCCGCTCCGCGCCGACATCGGGGCACTCAATGGCGGTCCGTCGCTCGGCGGCACAATGGTCGATTTCCGCCAGCAGTACATCGGGTTCACCCTGTGCTCCACCGGTCTTGCCGGGTGCTGCAGTTCCAACGCTTTTTTCAAGCTCTCGCTCTCCGCGGAGGGTTGAGCAGCGACCGCACTGCCACCACCTCCTGGTAATGCGGACCGGAATAGGGACGAGAGTTTTGACAGCGCATTTTCGTTCTTCGGAGAACCACTATTCGACGATTTATTGGTTTCCCCACTCTTCGTGGCAGTGACACTTGGATCTGGTGGGCCCTCCACGATCGCGTATTCCCCGTCGTCCGAGAAGTTGATGAACTTTCCCTGGTACCAAGTTTTATTGCTTGATGTCGATGAACTACCTTGGTCTACTGCTGTTCCGACACTGGTCGCTGTATCCACCTTGTAGTACACTTGGTCGCCTGGATGTAAATCCCCCCGGTATCCGAAAAACACGCAGTGACTGATATCCGTCATCAGACTGTGCATGCACTGCCGCAGAATCCGCTTGTGGCACTCCAGACTGGACGACCCACCTTTTCGGGACGAGGACGAGGATTTGTTCGGATTGGCGCTATTTCCGTTGTTCCCGTTTTCCTCTGAACTGTTGTTATTCGACGCCGGTTTGGGCTGTCGGCGCGCCTTCTCCGCTGCCGAGCTGGCAGATGCTGACACTAGCCGGAAGTTCCCTTCGTCCAAAGACATGACAATGTCGTCAATTTTCGCCATCACGTGCTGCATCGCCTCCAAGAGTCCCGCTTCTAAGTAAAAAGGTAAAACATACCGCCAGTTCCGTCGGACGGCCGTGCAAATCCGCACCGACGCGAGCTTGGCCACGTGGACGTCAGATGGGGAGAAATCACCGCGGTCGTGGCACCCGATTACGAGGGCTTCGACGTCCTGCTTGGCGATTTCCTTCGTGACTTGCCCCATGCACGGGTCGCGCACGCATTTTTCACACAAATCCACCCCGGTGCTAGAGCTGCGGAAGGTCATGGTGTAGACGGAAGTTTGGTTGAAATCCGTCTGCCTAGACCGGCAACCACCCGGAAAGTCGCGACCGTCACACACCCAACCCGATGAGGAATACATGGAACGGAGAAGCTGTAGTTTTCATTGGGTGAGGATGATGTAGTTCGGCAACAGTCATAAATCATATACTTATTTCGTTTTGCTTTTGTTGGAAGAAGTACCGCCAGCACATGCACAGGTGGTACAACAGGTTCACATATTACAAAGCGCTTCGTTCACTTAGTTAGCAAACGAAATAGCGAAATGAAAGCTCTGAATTTCTAACGCGTGCAGAACTCATCGTCACAAAAAATTGAAAATCATTTTTATTACTATTAGAAAGAAAAAAAACATTTTCAATACGCATGGGTGCACGATGGGTTTTCTGTATTGCCGGTGCCAGATGGGCCCGAATAAATCCTCTTGCTTCTTTTCTTTCTTCTTCTGCTTCCCCGGGAACCCGAGCAATCCCATGACGGCCAGATCGAAATTTTCCTTCTTGTCTGACCAGGAGTCCATAAATTTCACCAACACGTACTTCCCCTCGATCCAGGGAGAGAGTTCAATCTCCACCTCTTTGGTGTCCTTGTCGGTCTCGAAATAGTACGGCCCCTCCAGCTTCAGCTGCACCTGGTCGAGGAAATTTGTTGTCGTTGATGTTGTGCTATCAAATGTAAAAGTGTCTGGGTCTGGAAGAATGCAACTTGTGATGCTGCATTTGGATTCCAAAAAAATCTGTATTGCATGAGCAGCAAAGGGAGTGTAATTTTTGCTACGCGGAGAGGGCATTTGTCATGCGATATAGGCATCGCGAAGCCCTCAAAAAATCTGTGATGCTAGGGCATGCATCACAGACATCATGGCCCAGGCAAAACATGCATGACAAGTCTCAGAATCTTCCAGACCCAGACATTTTTACATGTGATATGTGCCTTGATTTTTGTCCTCATCTTCGTTATTTCCTTCGAGTTCCGCCTCCTCCTTCTTCTCCTCGTCATCAACCTTGCTGTCGATGCTAGAGCTTTAACACCCGTTAGCATGAGAAGTGGTGAATTTGTAGTGAATTTTGCATGCCAAATTGCAGATGAGCCCGCCGGGACATTGTCCCTCTTGGCCCTGTTCTGGGAAGTAGAAGGCCCTGCACCGCGCAGCAGCCGCGGGCTTTTGTGCAGTGGGCAGCCAGAGGACATGGCCCGGGCGCCGTTCTTTGGGCAGGTTTTTGCGCCTCCGGGTTCTCGCAGAAGAGCACTGCAGCAGCCGCGGCAAAGACGCCAGAAATAAAGGCTGCGAAGCGCATACAACTAAGCAAGAAGGCAGGCAAGGACGAAAGGACCCGGCCGAGAGCTTTGACGCATTTTCCCGGCAGGCGCGTGAAATCTTGCGGCATTTTCAGCAGAATACAGGCGGGCTTAGGGCAGCAGAGGACTACGCTTTTTCCCCCTTTGCGTTCCTTCTCATGGCCTATCTGTGCACTTTTTTGAGCACTTTTCTGCGCTAAAGTTTGCTTATCACGGTCGAAAATGGGCGCCCGGTGAATTTTGGGGTGAATTTTGAAAAGGGCGCCGGTGAATTTTGGCCTCCGGCTCCTTTTCAAAATTCGCTAGCGCGTGAGAAACTCCGGGTTTGGGGGCTTCAAAAAAGTGTCGCAAAAACAAAAAGCCTCAAAATTCACCAAGAGAATTCTTGACCTGAGAGCCACCTCGAAAAAGACTTGCTCCGGGGGCAAAAACACGCCTGGGGAGTTGTAAGCCGAGCACACCAGGCCAAGCAAGCTAGTGCCCGTAGCCGAGTCGTGCCTTCCTTTCCACCCGAGGCTACTCCCAGATATCCAATTCCAAGCCACAACCACAACTCGTGAGAGCGCACGTGTTGAACTAGTGCCCCTGTGTTCAGGCGTCGCCCTCCCTCCCGACCATTCCGGAGAGGAACTTCTGAGGCAGACGCGCAGATGAACAAGAGCCCCACGACCCACACTCTTTGGTTACATATGCACTACACAG
This sequence comes from Amoebophrya sp. A120, assembly GCA_905178155.1. NCBI lineage: Eukaryota > Dinophyceae > Syndiniales > Amoebophryaceae > Amoebophrya > Amoebophrya sp. A120. The sequence continues at coordinate 2,510,020 of CAJINV010000011.1, read as the reverse complement.
TCCGGCGGGCCCCAGCAAGACCTACCACTACTTCTTTCGGTGCTGCAAGTGCCACCTGGCACCGAGCAGCCCTTCACGCTGCGTGAGCTGCTTGGGCTCGTGCCCAGCCCTTTACGCAGCGCACTTCTCTTTTGAAGTAAATGCAAGTCATGCAATACAAATTCACTGCAAATTCACCCTTCTGTATGCTAACGACCGTCCAAGGCATAACTAGTTCCGCCTCCTCCTTCTTCTCCTCGTCATCAACTTTGCTGTCGATGTTTCCCCCATCTCCCATCACAGCGTCTTTCGCGGGCGTCTGCTGGTCCTCTACTTCCGCTTTCCCTTTGGTCCTCGTCGTGTCTACTGTGTATCAGGTAGTAGAAGCAGATACTTCAATAATTTAAGCAGATTGCCCGGCGCCAGAGAAACTGCGGCTGCCTTGGCGAGGGCAGGGGAGAGTCGTGCGTCGCCGATCGATCGCACAAGGCGTCCGGCAGTTTGTAAGAAAGCCGGGCGCCACTACTGCAGAGTTCACTCCAACGAAGGTCGGCCCCTACACCGCCGGGCGCAAAAAGTTGCCGCATGACTATGAGTTTTGATTTTCCAGAAACAACACAACGAAAAAAGGTAGGGCGAAACGTGGCGCGCCTCAAACAAAGACCCGGCCCGTTGGTTGGCTTTGTCGTGGCGCCGGTGTCCCATGCATGCTCATACCCTTAGCCCCTCGCGAGTCGCCACCGAGATCAGGAGCGGAATCCCATGCAGCGGCGCCTGCACGACAGGCGCTACCCTCGGACAAAAGGCCCGTAACAACGCACGCACCACGCTACATGCGCCTTAAGGAGCGCAGCCACACGGCGCCATTGCGCGCGCACTATGCCCCATAAGGAAGGAACCAGACAACCGCGGCGCCCACCTCCTCAGGAATGGCCCGCCGTTGTCGTTGCTCTTGCTCCGCACTGGGAAAACAAGAAATCCTCGCCTCCGCGCGGAGGCGTGGCCCACGACTTGTTTCCGAGGCCAGTGCTGGATGCAACAACAAAAAAATTCTTCGGCGCGCGCCGTTCCGAAAATAAGAATTCGACCCCTCCGCGCGGAGGGGTCGATTTCTTATTTTCGGTTTCTTCTTCCGCCGCTGGCGGCCCAGAAAGAAACAGGCCCCTCCGCGCGGAGGGGGCGGTTTGTTTGATAGCCGGACCACTACCTTTTACCCAGAAAACAACGAAAGTCGGCGCTTTTGGTGCTTCCGGGTCCTAAAGAAACCGCCCCCTCCGGGCGGAGGGGCCGGCTTCTTTGTGGGCCGCTAGCGGCGCAAGAAGAAGCCGAAATTTCCTGTCCAACGAAGCACGACATTCTCACTCAACCCTCCACACGGAGGGCCCAACTTCTTGGCTTTGAGAATTGTTCGCTTTGCGCGACCTGCGCGCGGAACATTTGTTTTTGTTCGCTTTTAATGTTTTCGCGAAGTGGCGCCGCGGCTCGTGCAGTGGCTCCGCACGGTGGCCAGCTGTTTTTTTTATTCCCGGCCACCCTATGAGACGCGCAACACCCCTGCGCCGAAACCTTTGGCGCGCGCGAGTAAAAACGTCGCGGCGGGCTGCTTTGCTTCCGAGCGGCCGCGTGTGCCTCTACGAATGTGCCGTAAAGACTGAAAATGCGACGCCACATCGTAAAACAAGGACAAGGCAACGCAGGCGCACGAGGTGAGGCTGCATAGCGCAAAAATGAAGACTGAGCACCATCATGTTGAGTCTAAAAAATGCGCCTGCTCCAACAAAAATACTAGAAGCAGGCCAGAGGGCAACTGGGGCAGCAATACCGGGCGCACAGAAATTTTGTTGGCTGCAGGGGCCGACCGCCCTTCTCAGTCGCCCTCTCTATCCCTATCGGCCCAAGCAAGTGCGTAACTCCCGCGCAAGCGGATTCAGCGGTAAGCTTCTCCAGCATGCAGCCAGATGGCTGTCATGGGGAGTGCCACCTGGACCTGCTACCTTGACGGTCAAGGCTTGACCTTCGTCCTCGCAATGCCAAAAAAATAAAAAGCGGCAACTTTTGGATCTGCTTAAATTCGCGAAGTATCTGCTACAATTTCCTTCTGGTGAGTATTATATTATGATCCGCGTCTTTCTTTTTCTTCCCCCCATCACCTTCTACACCTCCTGCTTGCGGCGCGGACGAGGAGGAGGAGGGCGCAGCAGCAGCACCAGCGCCTGCTGAGGACGCTGCTGAAAACGACCCGAAGGGCGCATATCAAATGTAAAAATGTCTGGTGTTTTGTCTGGAAGCAAGACCATGGTACAGCACAGGGAAGAGAACGACTTTAACATTTTGAAGAAAGAAAAGAGAAGAGAACAACGTGGATATAATATGTAGAGAGAGACTAAAAGCATGTTATGACGTCCACCGGTGGTACTGAGTACTACTACTTATACTATCACTTGCGCAACATGCAAAATGGGTGCGATGAACTTCTGCCCACGTAAAAATGTCTGGGTCTGGAAGGTTGCAACTTGTGATGCTGTCTTTGGAAGGTAGAAAAATCTGTATTGCAGGACCAGCAAGAGGAGTTCAGTTTGTGCTACGCGGAGTGGGCATTTCTCATGCGGAATACGCATCAGATTCAGAAGGTCATCTAAAAATCTGTCATGCTCGGCCATGCATTACAGGCATCATGGGTTATGCAAAATATGCATGACAAACCTGGCAATCTTCCAGACCCAGACACTTTTACACTTGATAGCGCAACGGAAAAACCGATTTTCGGTACCACCAGTTGCGGTTTGTTACTGGTAGTACCTGTAGTTGAACTGCTAGCACTTGCGCCGCCTGCTGCTGTAGTTCCAGAACCTGGTTGCGACGAGGATGAAGATGCTGCTGCAGCTGCTCCCCCAGCACCTAGTGCCGGCAGTGCGGTGGAAACGCTACTGCTCTTGCTCACCGCACCGGGAACAACAGTTGATGTTCCACTTGAGGCTATTGCACTACTCGAAGATGATGTTGCAGCTGTGGCCCCGCTGGCTTTTGCAGAAACAGCCGCGGCTTTGGAGGTCGCGGTGTTTTTCTTCTTCGACAAAAACAAGTCCTCCTTCTCATAAATTCTTTCCTGGGGCAGCATACCGAACTTCTCCTTCAACTCCGCTAAATCGCAGTTATCAAACTTGGCGTATTTGCTCACGTCCGGCTGGTCGGACAAAACCCAGAACAAGCCGGCCTTCATATCCTATGTAAAAACGTACCCACCCCATAGTCAAGATGGGGAATCGGCTAGACAAATCCACAAGCTTTGGCTGTTTCGCATGACAAATCTGGACGCGTAGTGTAGTGCTGTTTGAGCTAGTTCAGCAGCACTACAGATCTAGTCTCTCATGCTAATTGGAGCATGACAAATTTCAAAACACCATTAGAAAATGCTTCTCATGGGGCTCCGCATGAGAAACATTTTAAGCATGCAGATTTGCATGACAACTATGGTGTGGGTACGTTTTTACTCAGGATACTTCAGCGCGTCGTTGCATTTCGTCAGGTTTGTGGAGAAGAACAGATCTATCGAGTGCAAATATATCTGGGTCTGGAAGAGTCGGGGTTTGTCATGCACATTTTGCATGACCCACGAGGTCAGTGATGCAGGTCCTAGCATCACAGATTTTTTGAGAGCTTCTTGATGCTTATCACGCATGAGAAATGCCCTCTCCGCGTGCCAAGAGCTGGACTCTTCTTGCTGCTCATGCAACACAGATATCTTTAGAATCCGTAGACGGCATTACAAGTTCCACTCTTCCAGACCCAGACATATTTGCAGTTCATAAGATGCGTAAACGTGCAATCGTTCGTCGACTTGAACACCGCGGTGAGTTTCCCGCCTTGCCCGCTGCTGTGGAAGGGCTCGAGGGTGGGAGTTAAAACATTCTTCAAATTGTAGTTCCCCTTCGACTTGTACGCCCCGCCGTCGTAGGACTGCAAGCGGAACTTCTCGTTCAGGAGCGCGGGGAAATTCCCCACCCCCTCCTTGCCGGTCGCTGGATGGTTCGCGGTCATGGTGATGTTCTTCTATGAAGAAGTAGTTGTAAGGATTTTTAAACCTTGCTTTTTTCCAGCACACGTGGTCCTTCTACTTCTTGTCAGGAAGATCCACCAGTCGTTGTGTATTTTGAAGAAAAACCAAAACGCGTAAAAAATGATGTCGCTTCCTGGGAGAAAATTCTTGCGCTCAAGAACGATCTTGTGTTCGCAGAAAAGTATGTTGGTGTGCGGTAGTTGATGTGCTGGCGCGGTTTACATTTATGCCGTGCTGCTGTCGCCGTGTTAAGCAAGACATTGTTCTGTAGCACTAGACCACTTACCGCATCAGGTCGTGTGAAACATTGATGAAACGCAAGTTCTCGTGATTTCAAAAAAAGCTACCACATCTAATTATTTGCTTGTCTCTGTTGCTATTTTAGTTGGTTGATATTGATTGAGCAGAAAAGGAAAAATTGCAAATAACGCAATGGTCCGTTATTCCGGAAGCTCGTCGCACGCACGAGCAAAAAGCGAAGAGCAAATCAAGAAAATGATCTTCGAACCGGTTTTGCCTTTGTCGAAAAAGCGAGTGCGAGCTCATCGAAAGTACGAGCGACGTTCACGTTTTCGTTTTCCATACATTTCATCAAAGTACAACCAGGACCAGCTCATTTTTTTTTTGTCCGTATACACTTTCTCTTTTTAACGCTTTCTTAGGTCTCGATCAAGGAGATGAAGGTGTTCGTGTTTATTGTACAAAGAGCGAGGCTCCTCCAGCGATGTAATTGCGCGGGACGAGAACAACGGAGCTTCATCTACACTACGCTCGATTTAAGAAAGTATGAGCATCTCGATTTGCTTCGTGGAATACGGCGTTCGCACAAGATAATAGTGGCAGATATTTTCATGCGATCAAAATTGTCAAAATTTTCTCGGGGCTGGAAAAGAGATCTCTGTGTCTGTATACAGCTGAAAATGCATTTCAAAACTTGCCGCACGGCCTACATAGTAAGCATGCTGCAAAAACAAACTACGTACAATATTCATGACCATGTTCGAGCTCGAAAAGCCCGTGCGGTTTTTACTCGAGCGATTGATCTTTTTGGAGATACAAATGCATGTGGGGAAAAATTATGTTTATGGGAAGCGGACATGATTAAATGGAGTGGGAACCTGAATTTGCGTTTTTTTCAGATGTCAGGTTGTCAGACACAAAAAGAGGAGGAGCTCGCCTCAAGCACGGTGAAGGCAATACTGCACTTCCACTTCATCTACCTAATCGATTTACAACTCGCTCGGGATCAGAACGTGAACGGGTCTACAACCGTTGGAGCGGAACACAAACGGAGGCCCGACGTAAAATGTTAGCCAGCCTTGACGATCAGAACATCAAAGCAAAACTGGCGGTAGTGAAATCCGTTCAGTCAGGCTCTGCTCTTTGTTGACGTCTCATCACAACAGCGGACCACTCCGCTATCTTCTCTCAGTCGTGTGCTTTGCGCACGTACTACCGTACACAACGCCATTCACAATTTTTTTAACTTCAATTCTTACATACTTACTCATTTTCTAGTGCGAGATCGGTTCCTCTGTGCTTTTGCAGCACCTGAAGCGCCACCATGTAAGAGAGTATTGGTCGTTGTATCAAGCGAACGCGTTGTAGTCGGGCCAGCTACTGGTCCTGCTTGTCTCTCCTCCCCGATAGCCTTTTCGTCGTCGCCCACGGTACCACCACCACTCTTCTTCAGCCGGTACCTTTCGTAGAATTTCTCCCGTTGCTTGTCGCTCAATTTCGCCAGGCGGCTCTGCTTTCGTTCCCTTTCCTCCTGTTCCTCCCTTCGGTCCTCCTGCCGCTGCAATAGAAATGCGCGCCGCGCGCGCAAAATCGCGAGCTCGGTGTCTACTTCGGCGGTGAGGGTCGCGACGGTAGTGATCGGTTTGAAATTTTTGGACGACGTATGCGTATCGTTTTCCTCAGTTGTTGAAGTCGTTGAAAAGTTCATCGTCCTCTTGCAGCTGTAGTTGGTTTCATGATCTAAACTACTCGTCGGCGCGTGATCAACAAACTGCAGTTTCTTCTCGTCGGGATAATTTTTGTGCCTATGCGAAGAAGGTGAGCTGCTGTTGTTGTTCATCTTCGTCTTCCCGAGCTCTTCGAGCAGAGTCGGGGAAGATGCGGACAGGACCAAAACAGGGGAAGGTTGCTTCAGAAGGTTCTCCTCACCGACTTTGTTCTGTTCCTTTTTCATCAACAAGCCAGCTGTACTAGAGGAAGGGGAAAACGAACCAGTAGTCTTCTCGGCGGGAACTTGCGCAGCAGCAGCGGATGCTCGGTCCGCTCCGTCTTCGTGCTCCTTGACACTCTCACTCCCCGCAAAACTAGCATCTGAGCAGGTGTCATTCTCAGAAGAAGAGTCCGTCCTGGACGAGGATGTTGAATTAAGACTTGATGCCAGACCTGCGCCACCAGGTCCTCCTTCTGCACCACGACCTCCGTCGTGCCCAAATCCGAACCCACCGTTACCCGCCTCATGATCGCGGACGCAGACGCCCCAGTCGAGAAGCAATTCCTGCTTCACGGAAAAGATCTCGCTCACCTTGATCCGCACCTCCTCGCGGACGCGTTCCAACTGCTGCACTTTGTGCTCCAAGTGTTCAATTTGCTTCTCCGTTTCGATCTGCAGCCCCTGCCGCTCCTGCTTCCAGAAGGCGGCCTGTTGTTGAAGAAGATTTTCCCGGTGGAAGATGTGGTTTTTTCGTAGCTCGGAAAGACTCTTCTCGGTTTCTATCTGCTCCAAACGGGCTTGCAACGCCATGCGCATCCGGGTGGCGTGGTCAGAAATGGTGGAGAGGAAGAGTGGACGGGAAGGTGAAGGTTCGTCGTGTTCGAGGAGAGACGGAGCAGATGCTGTAGACGCAGTGGCTCCCGTTATTTCTGGTTGTATTCGGTCCGGAGGGTGAAACTCACCAGAAGAAACCACCGAACCTGAAGGTCGCGTCAGGAAAGGATTTTCAGGCAAGGACAGAGAGAAAATAACAAATCCGCTTTATTTTTCAGAAGAAGCTAAATCATCTCACACTAAGAACGAAGCGAGGCGCAGCCGTTGATCCGGAAAAAGATTTTCTTATCCCGCTGAAGGTAGGTCGTATGGTCGTACGTGTTCTCGTTGCGAAGGAAGAAGCAGGAAGGATTCCACAAATAAAGCAGATGAGCGAAGAGAGTTCTATGCGCGAAGAGATGAGACTCTGCCGAAGACAAGGAGGAGCAAGAAATGGATAATTTTCGGTCGGTCAAGATGCCGTGGCGAGGTGGAGAATGGAACTGAGTCGAGGACTTCGACTTTCGTACGGGACGCGGATTCTCGAGCAGAGCTGGGAAAGATCAAAAACGATGAAAAATCGCTGGGCGACACTTCAAATGAAGTAGAACCGTACAACAACGCAAAGACCACGCTCTGTTATTTTGCTCATCTGCTTCTTTGCGATCTCGAAAAAGTTTATCAGACTGGGGCGGTCACATAGTTGTTCACATAACTAAACCTCTTGCTTGCGAAAGCTTAGTTCAGAAGGTGTCCCAAGTGATCCAATCATCATAATGAAACGCAAAGAATCAGAAGGAAAGAAAACACGCATGCTAAAGAGTAAAAACTGGAATACATATACATACATGAAATCAGACTGGGGCGGTCACGTAGTTGTTCACATAACTAAACCTCTTGCTTGCGAAAGCTTAGTTCAGAAGGTGTCCCAAGTGATCCAATCATCATGAGGAAACACAAAGAGCCAGCTGGTAGGAGCGCATGGGAGTACGAGTAGTAGAGAGGAAACCACAGCTGTAAGGAGAAACACCAGAAAATCAGACTGGGGCGGTCACGTAGTTGTTCACATAACTAAACCTCTTGCTTGCGAAAGCTTAGTTCAGAAGGTGTCCCAAGTGATCCAATCATCATGATGAAACACATACACAAAGAACCAGCTGCATATGCATAACAATGTAAGTACAACAAAAATAACCACAGCCGTAAGTAGAAACACTAATGAAATCAGACTGGGGCGGTCACGTAGTTGTTCACATTACTAAACCTTTTGCTTGCGAAAGCTTAGTTCAGAAGGTGTCCCAAGTGATCCAATCATCCTGACAAAGACAATCATGCAAGAAAGGCGCAAGAAACGGAAAGCTGCAAAAGCAAAAGAAAACTAGACAATATCAGACTGGGGCGGTCACGTAGTTGTTCACATTACTAAACTTCTTGTTCGCGAAAGCTGTTCAGAAGGTGTCCCAAGTGATCCAATCATCCTTTTCGTCGAGATGAACTGATGACTTCTGCAAAAATTTCAGATCTGTAGTGTTTCGCTGAGGATCATGATAGCCTGCGTAAGAAAGAGGATCGTCAACGTCATCATGTTCGGAGGTCATAAAACGCAAGCATGCGAGTGAGCGCATGCGCGTGGCAAAACCTCCGACCAATGTACTACATCAGTTGCTGTGCCAGAGCTAGGTCGAGACAGGTGCGTAAAGGTAATAATAGTGCACCCACTCCAAGAAGTTCTGGGGAAATCATGTGGAAAATACAGGACCTCGCAGGAAGCAGCAAGGGGCGGAAGGCGCATAGAAATAATAAGTCAACAATTATGTTCCACCTACAGAGAGACGCTTGAACGGAGCAGAGACCGTTCAAATAGGAAGCTCCGCATGGTGAAATTCGCTATACCACTGATAGGTCAAGTCACAGGCAAACGGAAAGCTCGCACAGTGCTTCAAGGATCTGTGGCTGGGTACAATTGAACCCATTCAGAAATTGCGATTGAAGGAGCGCAAGGGCGGAAACGGAAGGCGAAAGAAAGAAACATCAAATTTCTGTTCCAATTGCAGGGAATCAAAATGAGCGGAGAAAAGCGCTCAGATGAATGTAAAAGCCCCACAAATGAAGTTGCTATACCACTGATAGGTCAAGTCACAGGCAAAGGGAAAGCTCGCACAGTGCTTCAAGGATCTGTGGATAGTAGGGCGCGCGGGTGGAAACTACGGGATCAACTACTACATCATGATCATCATCATCATCTACAGAGACATCAGCATCACAACTTCTATCAAACAGTTTATACACGAACCCTGTACCGTTCTTTTCGATTTCGCAGGCGTCCGTGTGTTTTTTCACTGCAATCGCTGCGCCACCACCGCCCCCGCTGGTCTCCGCAGCGGCCCTTGTCCCGACAGCAGTTGCACACTGCATCGAAGGATCATTTTGATTATCTCCGTGTCCTTCCAGTGGGTAAACAGAACTTTCCTCTTGCAAAAACTGTCCAGCCTGCCAAGCTACCCAGTCTTTGTTCTCCCCGTGCGGATCTGCGGCTCGGGCATCACCAAGCTTCTCTCCCGTCGCTTCAACCAGTGTCCGTAGGTCGAGTTTGTGCTGGATCAGCAGGTTTGGCAGCCGGTGCGCGGAACGGAAGAGTCTTCTCTGACTGGAAGTTGTTGATGGCCGCTGTTTCTCTCGTCCTGCACGATAAAAATGATCATGAATCGGCTGATACAGCTCCACCAACCGCTGGCTTTTGTCAAACAAAACGTTTTCCGCGTCGAGCAACGTTCGACACAGCTTGATGTGGGCATGCACCGCCTTGTCCTCCGCCTCCGTTATCATGTTCACAACATTCTTGGAGTTGAAATGCGGCGCCAGGTGTGGTGCGGTTTGTAGAATATAGCGGAGTCGGTCCGCGTTGGTGTCTTGAAGGATGATGCTTTTTTTGGATTTATTTTTGTCCGCATTTGCTATTCCCGCAAATAGCGCAGTCCTCTGGGAACTGCGCCCGTTGATCTCTTCCACCAAATCGTAGGCAAGCGGCGGGTCCGGTGGCCGGATTTGTAGGAAGTGGGCAGCTTGCTTTGATGTGCTGCTGCACGCGGCGGAGCCGACGTTGTTCGCCGCAGTCACAACAACAGCATCCCGGAAGCACCGCTGCAGTTCTTCCTGGCCGCATCCCCACGCGTTGCGGTCTAAAACGAAAATGGAGCTGAACTTTGCTTCGGGATCAGTACGATCTAGCTCTGCAGTCTGAGAAGGTGGTCCTCGCCCTTGTCCGCCTTGACCTTGTACGTGTACTTGTTCATTTACAGTGGAGTTTTCATGCCGCGGCGCCACCCTTCCTACTAGACTTCCAAAACGACGGAGCAGATACCAGAGTGCGCGGCCCGAGCTCTTTCTGTTGGTGCCATGACTGCTAGTAGCGTGGTCGCCATTCAGAGCGGTGATATTCTGGTTGTTCCCCATACCGACCACAGGCGGTCCGGTTATTTTTCCCGCCCGATGCGACAAGCAAACACATGTCGGTGGTGGAGAAAACACTTGAACGCCAGATCGTAAAATCTGTTGGTAGCGCTGCAAATCCGCGGTGAGAGAATCTTGATCTTCCTCGCTCTCCACAATTCTTCTATCGGGGGAGGACACCAGATCAGACTGTTCATCTCTCCTAACCACAGACGCCCACAAGGTTTGGCGCGCGGTGTCGAAGATCAGGGCGAAGGTAGCGATGTCAATCTCCGAATCGTCGCCTGAGAGGACCGCAAGAAATTGATCAGATTTTACACTCGGTAAGAACAAATTCTACTATCAAGCTTGATCACTAAAAATTTTGAATTTGAAGTGGGCAACGAATCAGATTTTTCATTTCACGTCGAGTGCTGATCACTGTACTCCTACTTTCTGTTTCTATTTCCGCACCATCAGCTTTTACCCTACATGTTTAAACCACACTGAGCGCGAGCACTTCAGTCCAGGCTTAAAAATTGCCGCATGTTTTCTCATCACGTGCGAAAGGAAAGATGGAGTTTCGGATCGGTGGGTATTTCCAAGGATCATCGATCGCATAGACATATTTTACACGTGACCCAGCAGTATGAGGCCCTTTTGCTTTCTTATTGCAAAAGAAGATGATCAAGATCATGGAAGATTTGAATTTCAACACAGAAGAATACCAAATGCTTCCGCACCACTACGCGCACAAAACAGTTGCAACAGGTCGAGCACCCCTGCTGCTGCGTTGAACGGCACAGCGTTGTTGAGGTCGTCTACAGAGTTTGGGTAGCGGTTCTGCAACGCTCTTTGGATCTCGGAAACTTTCGCAATTTTCTTCCCCCGGCTAAATAAGCCAGACGCCTGAACGAAGCACAATACGTCGCCGGATGCGAAAAAAGATTGCAGAAACGCGGCATCTTCCGCAAGGAGGTTTTCGGTTGTTTTTGCAGGTGGTTGTGCTATTGCACTTGTTCCGCTTATTTCCGAACTTGATGTTCTACGATGCTGCAGCTCCAAGAAATCCGCAACAGCTCGCAGCTTTTGCTCGCCGCGAAAAAATTCCTGCGTGGCGAGATCTGGGAGGGCAGAGTGATCTAGTCGTTGTGGCACTGTTTGCGGCTCGTTAATTCGCGTCTTCTTGTCCTGATCGGCGAGGAGGATCTGAAGCGCAACATTTCCCAGCAAGTGCAGAAATCGAAGCACGTCCGCAATGCCTTCCGCGTGAATCAGGTCAATCTTGAATGGAGAAGAGGCCGTGGTTAATATTCGGTTTTTCTGCAAAGAGTCAGTCACCGTCCCGATGGATGTTGACGCGACCAACTGCAATCGCTCGACCACAACGCGCGTGGCCGCGCACAGGGAATCGCGCCCACACCGCGCAAACAGCGCCGCCGCGTTCTGTGCGAGTTCAAGCAGGTCGGCAGGGGAAGAATCATCTTCCGTTATCATTGTTATTTGCAGGCGTAAGTGCCAACGCTGGATTAAGAAGTCAACAAGATTGGATTTTGCCTGCGCACGACAAGAAAGCAAAAGGAGACGGATCCACGAATATGTAGAAAACAGTAGACGCGACCTCACTCGCACTCGCCCGAAAACAACTGAGCGCGAGCCGTGCTCCTGAACCCAAGGAGAGCGGTCCTGATTCGGACAGTTGCTCAACTTCAAATGAAGAAGCTAAAGACTCAAATAGTCATCCGTTGCCCCCTTTCTACAACACCTTCGACGGCGAATGCTGGTCTGCCCTGCAGCAAACTTTGCCGTTGCCCGCAAAACAAGTTGACGTTTCTTGTGCTCCTGATTCTGTATTCTCGACTACTTCTAGTTGTTGGGACAAGGTTCAGCAGGCAAAACACATTCGCAAGCGGTCCGATTCCAATAAATCAAATAATTTCTGGAGCGCTCATAATTACACGTACGCCTTGGTTTCGAAGAAGCCTTTTAGCACTTTCGTTTGCATGATGGCAAACCCGACGGTGCACAGCGCTTCCACCGCGGTCCACCAGAGACAGTGGGAGTTGAGATCCGCGACAATCTTCCGCTGGAATCCCTCCCGGGTGAGAGCAAAGTCCTGCTGCGCGCGCACGTGCTCCACCTTCAGCGCGAGCTCCGCCGTCAGCATGGCGGTTTTCTGTGCCCGCGTCGCGGCGGCGGGAAGGTCCGAATACACGTCGCCTTCGGTGATGTCGACGGATACGAACTGTTCCCCCGACGCTTTCAGACTCTCAAAGCAGACGGCGTAGGTTCTGATACAGTCGCATTCATGATTTTCATAAGCCTTCTCGTCCTACAGTAGCACTTACCTGCTCCTTGTCATGCAAATCGATTCCCCCGCAGGTTGGTGGTACTGGTTCTGGGCAATGATATTCGAGGATGCTAAGTACTATACACAATGTTGACGAACATAATTCTAACTATACTCGCCGATAAAAGCGTTCAGCTCGGTTTTCCAGGCCACCTCCGTCGACATTTGGATCGCCGAGGGCGAAAATTTGTCGTAATCCTCCTTCTTCTGCACGTAAAACCGGATTTCCGGAAGGTTGTCATTCGGCGCGTTCACCTCGTAATCAATCTGGAATTCCCGTCCTCCGTTCATGGACTCCACGAAAAAACACTCCTTGGTTCCCGGATCTTGCCGAAACAGCATCGATTCCACCGGTTCTGCAGTACTAAACATCGCCGCGACGCTCGCAGCAAGCCGCAGCGCGCTGCGACGGGCAGGGCGCGCCGGACGGGATAAAAGTTGCGAATTATTTTGATTGTTTGGTCCTGCTGCAGCACCTGCTGCTTGCGTCCCTCGCGCCCGTCGGGTGCATCTTTGTCCGAAAACTTGTCCTCGTACGACCTGACACGCTTCTTCCACCCGGCGCCGCTCCAACGCGAGGTCCAACTCCGAAGCTACACGCAAATTTTGCCGCGCTGGAGGTTCGAGTAATTGCAACTGTTGCACCGTGAGATGATCAACATCTCGTCGGGGGATTTGTTGGGAACGTCTCCTGTGCCCACGGTCAATGTTGCGCAGACCAACGGGGTCCTCGCCCTCTCGACGCAAGGCCGGTTGCAATACAACCGCCGGTCGTCGTTGCGGCGGTCCGAAGCGAGGATTGAAGTCAATATCTCTTGTTACATCACGCGGGACAGCGGGAGTCCCCTCGGTCCGGTTCCGCACGACCGGGTCAATTCCATGTCTCTGCCGCCGTAGCAGATGGTAGTAATCTTCCGCAGTCTCTCGGCGACCGCGACCTCCTGGAAGAATACCTTCATCCTCACGAAGCTCCGGTGTCAATTCTGGAGCGCGGTTTTCAGTGTCCCGGTTCCTCGTCCGCTGGTCCTGCGGCCCCCTTTGCCCCGCGCGCGCGCGCCGGCGGAACAGGTCTAGCGTCTCGTAGAATTCCCCATGTAACCGGTCGCGGTCTGCCGCCTCTGCGGCTGGAATCGGATGGAAATCACGATTGGTAATGGTCCTGGTCGTCCATTCGGGATCGGGATGGACGGTAGCAGGAAAAGTTGCATCAACGTTCCGAAGAAACTCACGGTCGTCGGCCATGGTAAAAACCTGCACCACAGAAACGCTCCTAGAAACTGAGCGTGAGCACGAAATGACCGAGAATAAAAGTGAGTTCCGGCGGCGTCGTGTGACTCAGAGAAATTAACGCACTAAGAAGCTAGACAAACTTATTTGTATTTCGGCACCATGATTTAGATTTTCCGGCAGACCGATATTCCATCATGCCGAAGCAGGCGCAAGCTGCGCGAAGAATACCAAAACCGAAAAGCGCTTTAGTTTGTACCAGGAAATTATGCACCAAAGAGAAAGAACCTTCCTGAACATCCACATATCGGGACATCAATCACCAGCCTCTACTCAAGGGCAGAACGTGGACGTCACCAGCTCTTCTTCAAAATCGAAGTAGTTTACATAGCCCCACATTTTTACAACAACCTCTTCTGTTCGCTTTCCAAAAGCAAGTTCCGCGGTTTAAAAAGTGCAGACAAGATTTCGTCTCTTGTTGGCCTCCAAAAAAAGACTTGTTCTCCTCTTCCAATACAGACACAACAACAGCACGATCGCATCAAGAAGTATCCTAAATTGCAGTGAGAGTTGTTTTACAGGTAAAACGTAACTGCTCCAGGATAACTTAGGCGGCCAGCAAGTTCTTGGCCTCTTCCGGCTCGGTGGCGTCGACGGCGACACCCTCGTCACCAGCATCGTTGGAGTCGTGGATCTCCATCAGCTTGACGATGTCCAACTTCGGCTTCTTGACGATCTTCACCTTCTGGATGTGCACCGGGTCCAGGGGATAGATGCGGTTGGTGGCGGTCTTGATGTCACCCTCAATCTTGTCGATCACGAGGTACTTGACCTGTTTTTTGGAAATTTGAAAGGGTGACTTCGATAGAAAATTTTGTCACGACACATCCCTCGTCGCACAGTCATTCATCATGGAAAACTTATGGCTCGAAACGTCGCTCGCAGAAGTCGCTCCGTACATGAAATGCAAAGCTCGCTCAGATGCAGAAGAAGTCTCTCTAACATGACCGCAAGATAAGGTGCACTTCTAAATCCTAAAACCCCAAAAGCCGAAAAAGAAGGAAGATAAAAAAGTGAATTCAAAAATCAGTATACCAGGTCCTTGAGCTGTCCCTGGGCAACGATCTGCTGCACGGTCTGGACCATCTTCTTACGGATGTTCTTGATCTGCGCGGACTGGGCGTAGGTGAAAACCTTAACCTGGTGCTCCTTGACATCCTTGGTGAAGGCAATCACGAAGATGCGAACGACGTAGCCTGTGGTTTAGGGTTTGATACCAAATTTCATTTTTTTTGAAGACGGGTCAATATTATTCAAAGCCACTTTCATATAGGTTCGCTCTGTGTCCGAAGACGCATGACGATGACACCGACTACTAAAATGAGTAGAAACGACGCACTCACTCCGCAATAGCGCACCATGCGCATCTAAATTTCTGCCCGTTGAAAATGCAGCCCTACTCACAAATCTAAATATAAAGTCTTTTACCATCCTGAGTCTTGCAGTCGGCAACGGCCTCGATCAAAGAGTGCTTCTTCTTGATCATCTGGCACATCTTATCCCTGGTCAGGCTGAGACCGTGGAAGTCGGTGAGGCAGTTCTTGCCCTGGATCTCCTGGACCTCCAGCTTGATCTTCTTGTGCCCGTCCTCGGACCCGTCCTGGACATCGGCCATGTTGAACTCGCACACGCGGCCCTTCAAGCCCTCGGTCTCAATCTTCGTACCCTGAGTCTTCGTGACACACGTACGGCCGACCTTGTTGGCCTTGGAGTTGAAGTAGGTCGGAGCCTTGATGTTGTACCAGACCTTTTTCTATCAAATGTAAAAATGTCTGGGTCTGGAAGATTGCCAGGCTTGTCATGCACATTTTGCATAACTCCTGATGTCTGTGATGCATGCCCTAGCATCACAGACTTTGTGAGAGCTTCCTGATGCCTATACCGCATGACAAATGCTCTTTCCGTGTAGCAAGACTTGGACTCTATTTGCTGCTCATGCAATACAGATTTTTTTAGAATCTAAAATCAGCATGACAAGTTGGATTCTTCCAGACCCAGACATTTTTACAGTTGATATTTTCAGGAAGGGATCGGCCTGCTTCTTCTTGTTGCCCTTCTTGCCGGCCTTGGCGAGACCCTTGTTCTTAGCGATAGCCATCTTGTGTTGTTTCGAGAGGTTTCTGTGAGGTGTTGTACTACTTCGCAATGAAGTTAAATACTCGTTTCCCTGAGAGTAGAGTTTTGGAAAATGTGGCGTTGATGAGAACCGGAGAGAGATTCAGACATAAATGTTGCGTGAAATAATAAAATAAGGTGGATCATGTTCGCTTTTGGGCCAAATTTTTCGTGTCGGAACTTCACTTGGATCTGATTTAGAACTCTTGGCCCTACATCGGCATCCATTTCATTCACACGAGCCAAATTTATGAACGCACGTTTCTCGCAGGCTACTGACCGATTTTGATCCAGATTTAAGTTCATGATCATCCTCGAGGAACTTTTGCATATGTTCAACCCACCTGTGCCTCACAACAACGTCGCTTCCTTGGATCTTCTGAGAATTGCGAATTCTAAACTACAACTCAGATCGCAATTTAGAATAGCAAAGACCACCAGGGATCACAGGCACAGTATTTGTGAGGTCATCAGATACAACAGCTGTTGATCCATCAAGTTTTCAAATCAATAGGACTCTTGGTAGCGTGGCTGCAAATGCCGCAGCGCGGCTGCAGAGCATTTAAAAATCACTCTTCTGCTACATCTTCACTTTCTCGACGTGCAAATTTTTTACATTCATCTGCTTTCGCGTGGCGTCCCTTACTCAAGATTTAGATTACAGTCTCACTGAGGTGAGAGAAGAAAAAGAGGCATACAAGAGAGCAGTAGTTACGTCATCGTTTTTGCAAAAGCGATGGAATTCGCAGTGCATGATGTTTGAATTTGAAACAGAACATGACAAAACCGAAACATGAGTGAAGAGATCGATATCAATGTGTGTACATTTAGATTTAGGGTGGTTACTCGACGACATCGCCAATTCGCATCCCGGAAACACGAGATGAAGCACGACGTCGATGCGCAGCACTACTCACTCCGCATTGGAATCTTCCGCCCCGGGGACGCCGCTGGTTTTGGCTCCGCTAAGGGCGCACTTTTTTGCTGGTACTGCCGCAGATATGAACTTTTCGGCCCGGGCAGCGCGTCCGACCGGGCATCCCGCGGCTCAAAACTGTTGTTTGGTGGCATACCGGAGGAAGGAAACGATCCAGATAAACTAGACGATGATCCTAAACCGGAACCGGATCCGGCAAAAAAAGCACCACTACTTCCCGAACAAACCGAAGACGGTCCAACCAACGCCGGAACGGACGCAGCAATCCGGCCTTCCTCGTCCGGCAACATCGGCTGTCGGATGTTGCTCGCCCCGAAATTTTTCACCCGAGAGCTGGCGCTCTTGTACTCTAAATCTTCGACAAGAGCTGAGATATTCTTCATGAGGGCGGCGCCGTGCGAAGTGGCAGGTGCGGTTTTCTCGTTTTGTGCAGCAGAATATTGTGCAGCCTGTGTTCCAGCTCCGACATCGTGCCGTGGAAGGAGATAATCTAAACCGGGTGGTGCGACTGCATTCATTTTGTCCACGTGCTTGTTGTCGGCAACAGAGGGCTGTTCTGCGGAAGGTGTGTGTGAAAGTGAATTTCCACCCGTTTCTAGTTCTAGTTCCGCTGCTCTCATTTTGCCCGCGCCAGAAAGTACGCTCGTACTGTGCGCGGCTAATCCTCTGGTGAGTGGTCGAGTAGTCATCATTTGGTGCAGGTTGACTTTTCGCTGTGTGGTCGTTAGTTGCGCAGACGTTGGAGGGGCGCTCCTAATCGGCAGCGGGCTCGGGACCGGAAGTTGATTCGGCTGGGTTGTAGCCGCTACTTCAGCTATTTCGCCGTCGGTCGAAGAAGACAAGCTGGGTCTGGCCAGCCCTTGGCTGGGACCAACATCTCCTTCTTTCCGCTGCACCAAATCGCTCTCGCGCTCCTTCTGTTTCTTCAAAATAATGAGCTTTGAAGCGTGCGCCAGCTCTTCGCGCGTCCTCGCAGCCGAACTAGCTTGTGATTGCGACGCGGCCACAACACCAATTTGGTGTCGATTCTGTGCCCGCTCAAACGCCCTGCGAAAGTCGTCGTCGTCAATTCTGTTGGATGCGGAAAGCTTGTCCGTGGTTCCGGGTGAGGGTCGTGGTGCAGGCTTGATCCAATAGTCACTGTTGTGCACGACGAAGCTTCTGTTTGCGCTTGTTGTAGATAAGGCCGGTCTTTCCATCGTTGGTGTCGCGGCTCGTCCTGTCACTCCCGGCCCCTGAAACGGACTGCAACTGGGGAATGGGCGGTGCTCTTCTGATGTCGCCTCGATTTCAGGTCTTGGTCCTGGGGAAGCGGAGACCGGAAGGGTTGGTGTTGGTACTACACTACTTTTTGCTTCCACCTGCGGCGAATCTACCACCGTCGCCGCACGAGAGTTTGCAACCGAGTGACTTACGGGCACGATGTCGGTCCAGCTGTTTGTTTGCTCCCTAGCAGTCCTCCCCTTGCCTTTTGCTTTTCTTCGGATTTCGATGCCCGTAGACGTGCTGACTTCTGGTGCTAGGACGGTTTTCTGGATCACGACGAGCTGTCGGTCTGGGTCTCCTCCGCTTATGTTGTCGTGCGAAAAGTTGGATCGTGGCGACATGGCAAACATCTCATCGGGTGAGGAAATTTCCTTAGGAGATGAAGCCGGTGACGATGTTGAGCTTGAGCTGCTTCTGTTCGCAAATGATCCCTCGTCCATCAATATGACCCCGCCGTGATCTTCAGCCGGCAATCCCCCTGTTTTGCGTCCGAAATCCAGGCGTCGTCTAACCACAAATGGATCTTCCCCCACAGGCGTCGAAGCTGCTACAGAGCTTTCATCTTGTGCGAAGCTGTCATTTCTGGCCCTTCTGCGGGACGCCGAGACAGAATCAAGCACCTTCTTCGTCGTCGTACTGTTTTCCCCATATCGGAAGATCAGTGCCGGTTTGTTGCTCCTCACACGGATTTTCGCTTCCCTGCCTGCCCGTTCTGGTTCAGAAGTCGTGTGCACGGCTGGAGACGGAGCAGCAGTCGGTTTATAATTTCCCCGGCTTCCCCGAGCCCGAGCCACGACCTGCTGTCTACTACTCGGCACTGGAAAAAGCGCTTTCTTTTCTGATGACTCCCGCTTGTTCGGAGATGCAGCTCTACTACTCGGTACAAATTTGCGCTGCAGTCGTGGTTTTTTCGGGTTTTTCCCGAGTCCCTCCGCGGCCGAGCCTTGTTTCCTCCCCGTTCTGCCGCCAATCGACACCACGAAACCCTCAAAGTCGCTCCAAGTTTGGCTTTGGCTGTAATCAGAAGTGGAAGAACTACCGGCGTCTCCGTCTCCGGTGCAAGAATACGACGGCGGCACAGGAGCAACAAGGCGACTATTGCTTTTCTCCATTCGCTCTTGTAAACCGCACGTATCATGCGCAGACCCTAGTTCCTCTTCTCGTTCGAAAAAGAACGGTGGCGAGTTGTAACTGGACCGGCTAAAACTCCGAGCGCAGCTTCTGGTAGCTGTAGGATGAACTACGTCGCTGGCAAAGGAGGCTGCACTCGACCTCCACCCGTGATTCTTGCCGTCGCGGTCTACTCCCAGCTGTTCCCGCAGTCGCTGGTTTTCCTCGAGGAGAAACGCATTCACCTGCTCCAGATCCACTTTGTTCCGCCGGAACGCGTTCGCGGGCGTGCTGCAGTAGCTGCTGGTCAATTTCTCCTCATATTCCTCCACTTCCGCCTCCATAACGTCTAAATTCAGCGAACAGGAGTTCTCGTTGGCTGCTGGTTGCAGGGTTTCGCGCTGGTGCTGTTCGTGTTGATGCTCCGGCGGCTCGAGTGGCGAGGTCCGCCAGTTGAGCGGTGGGGGGAGAAGGAGCATTTTTCGTAGTTTTTCGTCCTGTGACGAAGACGGACAACAGTGAAACGCAATGCTCACGTTCCTGGAGGCGCTAAGATGTACGAAAGCAACGTTGATGAGAAGCCAGCAACGCACGTTCCAGATTAGCGTCCTAGCGAGGCTACTATCGAAGGAGTGTAGCAGTAGAAACGAATTATACGCAAAAAAGCCAAGACCGAGCGCCAGCGTTCATCTCAATGTCGACGGACATGAGAAATCAATAACCAAAGGTCAGCGACGCGACGCAAGTCTCCTTTCCTCCATGTGCACAGAACTTGTTCTCTCTCGATCATCCACGATGGATGCTGCTTTCCTTCACGCTCTTTCTCTGCGAAATTCCGAAGCGAATGCGAATCAATGGAATCCAGTAGCGTAAAGAATCTACTGATGCGATTGGAACACAAGCTGGACCTTTTTGGACTACGATGGATACCAACACGACTGCGGCGCGCCTCTTGTACTTGTACCTCTTCCTATACCTGATCCGCCTGTCGTACTCAAGCTCAACTTTTGTTTCACGGCGATGCAATAAATAAAGTATGGTGTACGATGTATCAAGGACAGCAAGTAGTGAATCTGTTTGATGCCAACATGACTTCTATCCCTTTCCGCTCGACAATGTGTTGCACCAGCACTGATGCAGGTCCACAAAATTTTCGAAGGAAAAATCCACAAAATGCGAAGACAGCAACATGATCCCGGGCGCCGCGGACGACGTTGTGCGGTATAGACCGCGCTCCAGCGAGTCCGTCTCCCGCTTCTCTGCTTCTTCCGAGCTACACCGAGGTCCCGTTGGAGCCGCCCAAGCTAGCGATTGTTTGTCCTTTAACAGTTTATTCGCGCCGCCGGCATCAGCAACACACAGTTCTTTGATTTTTTCCAAAGCGTGGTCGGGGACGAGGCCCCGCGGATTTGAGGCAACAAGCTTCATCTGGTCTGTTTGCGATGCTTCGGGTTTGTTCTCCTCTGGAGTTGTGCTCTGGTGAAGCAAGAACACTGTCATGTTCTGGGGCTGAGCAGCACCAAGAGTGGTGGATATGACTGGCGTCGCGGTGCTCTGCGGGTAGGGCAGCTCCTCGTTTTGATGTTGTCCACTGACGGCTTGTTGAGACGTCGCTGGTCCACTTTCGCCTTCAACATTCGCTCGCGTCACTGCGTTGTTCGCCGTCACTGCGAGCAGTCCGATGTCCGTACCCGCACGGCTACGGGCAAGGTTCCGTGTTTTCGGGTTCGAACTCGACCGGGTCCGATTCAAGCACGGCACACACCACCCTCGCGACCGCGTCCTGTTTGCGCTGTTGGTCGTGATTTTGCTGCGGCCGGAAACCGGCTCCTCTGGGAGCACTGCGGAAAGGAGCTCAATGCTGCCGGGTCTTTGTTGCTCTGTAGCAGCAGGTCTTGTAGCAGCCGCACCAGCCGGCTCGGACTTTGTTCGCGCGAAAGTTGTACTCGAATTGGAATCTTGCGTCATCGGTGTGGCAGGGTGGAAAGGAACAGCCGGAGTCCCGGGTTCGTCGGAGGACAATGTTAATCCTGCGTTCTCCCCCTTTGATGTTCCCGGTTGGAAAAACACAAACGCAAGCCACTTTGCGTCCGGGCACCGGCGACATTCGGCGCGAAAGAGCGATTCTAATGTGACACGCAAAACCGCGGTCTTGACCTGCAGGGCAAATTTTTTCCGCCCGGCTGCAGTCGACAGTTCCACGGGTGGACGGGCAGCTACTGCGGAGGAGGTCGCAGGTGTTGTAGATGAACAAAGTGGCACGATTTCAACATTAGAAGCAGGCTTCGAGACCGCACTCAAATCGACTTCCCGTACAGCTGCGGAGGTGGGTGGTTTGCTGGCAAAGTGAAGACTCGTTCCTTCCGTACCAGCAGCATTCATCTGCGTAGAGGAAAACGTGTCGTCCTTTGCGTCTTGTTCACCACAACTATCCGTAGTACCCAGCAAGTATTCCACGACGCGTTCGCGCGCCGCAGCCACGGGACCTAGCACACAGAGGCACAGGTTCGAGGCGGCCACCACCCGCATTGTGACCATCCCGAAGTGCGACAACGCCGCCTCCGCGTAGGTCTGGAAGACAAACAGCTGCAGGCACAGTTGCACCGGGTCCAGTGGAGTGCCGCCTTGGAGCCCGAAGTTCGGGGAAAACTTCTTGTGGAAACGTAAAAATCCGCTACTGCGGTCGAACGCGAGGACGCCGGCGATCATGGTTGGATGGTACGCCGGGAGGGAAAGGGAAAGACGCACGTAAGTGAGAAGCAGCTGCAGGAGAGCTAGCTCCAGCTACATCTTTGGATTCGTTTGGCTTTTTTCTACTGCCTGAAGTTTATTT
This sequence comes from Amoebophrya sp. A120, assembly GCA_905178155.1. Lineage (NCBI taxonomy): Eukaryota > Dinophyceae > Syndiniales > Amoebophryaceae > Amoebophrya > Amoebophrya sp. A120. The sequence goes on along the minus strand of CAJINV010000011.1, from coordinate 2,487,893 downwards.
CTACAAGGCTTTCGTCTTGTCACTCATGCTCGCTCTCGCCGCTCACTAGCACGTCTGTTTCTAATGCCGTCTGCCTGAAAAGAAATCCAGGAGGAGCAACTTCCAGAAGGTTTTGCGAACACGAGTGACGATGATGCTGATGGCGAGTGCGGTTTATCTCGACGTTCTTGCTGCTCCAACATTGCTACATCAGTTGTCATCGGCGCCACAGTTTAAGTTTTCTACAAAGGATGAAAACAACACAACCACGCGTCTCGAAGCAAGGAGCAAACATAGTGCGTAAACCAGCAGTATTCTACAGCGGAAGCAGCTCGGGATCGTCGTGTGTTATTTCAGTTTCAAGATATCATCAATCTCGTTTGCTCATCTTATTCATCGCTGCGCCAGCCCGAACTCGTCGTCGCTCTCGGCGTCGCTTATCGACTCCTGACCGATCTGTGTGAGGTCCCAGTCGTCCGGCTTGCAGGACAGGAGCCACGGGTTGTCTGCGAGGATGAGCCGCGCGACGGCCTTGTAGGTGCTCCGGGGAATTTCCATGGTGTTGGGCGGGAAGTTAGGGCCGATAAGCATCTCCTCGTGGTCACGGTCGTTCGGTCCCAGAATATGATCTAGTATACCCTTTCCCGAGAGCAAAGTTGTCGTTATTAAGAAATCTTCTGTGTTTTCGTCCTCGTCGTGCCCCGCGTCTGCGAACCGTCGCAACCAACCAGGCGTCTCGTGGTTCCCCGAAAAAATATACCCGCAAATCTTGGCGGGCATTTCTCGCGTCCGGTGGTTGTCACCGCCAAGCTTCGCAAGCACATGCAACATGCACAGCAGGCCGAAAGTTGTGTGATTTCCGTTCTGCACAGTAAAGACTTCTGAAAAATCCCTCCCGTGTGACTCAACCATAATCCAGAAAGCGTCCCGCACCTCAGCACTGTCCTTGTACAACGGGGACTCGGAAAAACAGCCAAGCCGCTCTGCAGAACACTGCTCGCCCTGTCTGCGGCGGTGTACGGATCTGGCGTAGTCGGAAATATCATGCGCACTCCACGCATGTGCGTAGTCCGGGCACTCCAGCGCCTCCAGAAGGTGGTCGGTAAACTGCCCACCACTGTGGGGCGCCCAGTCGTTCTCCGGGTGCGCCGTTCTGGCTTTAAACCACGCGACGTAGTCCGGCGCAAGGGCGGCGCAGTTTTTAATCTCGACGGAACTCAGCGCGATCCGCGTTGTGATTTCGCACACGCCTGTAGTGCTATCGTCACGGTCCCGATCCTCGCCACGCGAAAACTTTGCCGCGAGTGACGCCGTTGTCGGGTCGACGAGTAGCGGTATTTGGAAGCAGTGCGAAACGCCCTCCCGGTCTTGGTAATCGGTTTCCGCTTCCCGCGTGCGACTCCACCGGAGCCAGTACCGGACGGATTCGTTCCACAGCAAATGCGCCACCAAAGGGAGATGTCTGTGGAACTGCGTCTCCTGTCGCAGAACCTCGAAGATTCCAGATCCGCCCTGGCTTGTAATCTCCATCTCACACCGCAGCCAATAGTCGATTACCTGTCATGATGAGTAACCGTGCCTTCGCCTTCCATGATGCTCTCCCCGCGAAGAATTGTATAATATAGTGCTAATTTTTATTTTTTGTACTGGTGAAGGAGAAGATACTTTTTTAAGATCTTGAGTTCCCAAATGCAAGTATGCGCTCTGAAACATGAATCACAAACACAAACACACCACGAGCAGAGAAAAAGATACCGCTCTCCGCAGCTCTTTGCTCCAGAGTCGGGACTGATCGACGAAGGTCTGGACGTTGTCCAGCGCCGACGACAGAAATGTAGTGACGTCAGCTGAGATGGTTTTGTCGAGCGTCACACCACCTTGGCCGTGGTTCCCTCCTTGAATGCGGAAGCGGTAGCGGGCGTAGCAGAGTAACAGCAACAGAATCCCAAACGCGGATCGCTTCCAGGCAGCCTGTATTGCGAGGCGGTCTGCGGCACTCAAGTGCAAATCCGATCGGGGCGGGGCTGTTGTAGCTGCGCTGTCTTGCTCTCCGGCTGGTGGTTTCTCTATTTTCAATAGGGCCGCGTAGTAAAAAAGCACCACGAAAAAAGTCGACATCTCTCTGCATCTGCTCCACCGCATGGCGTGCCCAAAGACCATCGGATCATCGACGAGCGCCTGTAGTGTGCGCCAATGGCCGGCACCTACGTGCGTGCGAACCCGCGGACGACCTTCCGGCGCGATTTCTGGGTCGTCTTCGTCGAAGGCTAGGTCTCCTTGTCGCTCCCGGCACATCCATAGCCAGGCCAGCATATGCATCCGGCTTTCATAGATCGGCCCGTCGAAGCAGGAAAGCCCATATCGCGCGAAGAAGTTTAAGCATACCGCGCTGCCACCAACGTCGAGATGCAGGTAGGTGCAGCCCCCACAAAATCCGCGCCATTCCCCGGAGGTTTGCTTCTGCCCGAAATACGCCATGACCGCGTGCGTGCGTCCGTGTGCGGAGCTCCGGTCCTCGCGATAATGCTCGAACCGCGCCGAGCCCGGTTTTTCTACCGGCACTGCGGCGGGAAGTGCCAAGTTCTTCCATGGCCTTACCGGGTAGGTCAGCACGTAATCAAGCACTGGTCCCCGGACGACCGCGGACACGCTTTGCAGCCGCGCCAACGAGCGGCAATCCAAGAAGTCGAGAAAGAAATCTTTTCCGAACCCGCCCACGAGATGGAGCAAGAACAGGTGGCTGTGGGTCACGCTGGTTTGCGGGTCCGCCGCCACAACGTTCACGACATCTCGGCCCTGGCGGCTGGTTTTTCGCAGCGCCTCAATCGACTTCAAATCTAGGCCGTCAAAGATTCGACCCGCAACTTCGGCGGGAAGAGAATCGAAAGACGGCATGTTGATAAAGATTGATGTGCGAGTACTACGTTGTTGGCATGACGATGACCAATCAAAACATTTACATTTTTACATTCACCTTAAGCTTTTTTTTCTGGAACCACGCAGCTTTTTTTGATGCAACCGAAGCAACCCAAGAGCCAGGAGAACATTGAACATCAGCAAAAATAGGGCGCAGATCAAAGATCTCGAGGTCAAGATCATATTTTGTCTTGCTACTGCTTTCGGCAATGGAGATCCTAGCAAGAAGCATGTCTTGATGGATATCGATGGATCGTGGCTGCAAGCACCTGCAACTCGAACGAACGTAAACAAAGAGCTTGTCTCGAACAGTTTCTGATGATGAGGGGACAAAAGCGGTTTCGTGCAACAAGTGCCTGAGCACCTAGCATCTGCTATGGGGTGGATCGTGCTGCTGCACTGTAAACACGTGATCGGGGAATAGGTATAGGAAAATAATCTGCCAACAACAACATCCACTTCCAGATCTTGACTAGTACCATTTTGCATTATCAGCGTCGCAGTTCCAAGCTTATTCATCTCTATCAGAGCCGCTTAGAGCTGCATCATAATCGAATTCCGAGTCTGATGAATCGCCTCCCACAACTATAGCCCCCCTCCTCTTTACCTTCGGCGCACGGGAAATTATGAAAGCCAAAGTCTCATGCGCGCATCTGCTATTGGAATTGGTTCGTGAGCTGCAGCACGGATTTTGAATGCAAACGTGGTAACCACAGACCAATTTCAGCTGTATCGGAAGCTTGCGAAGGCGATGTTCGCCTTCAATCACGTGCGTCGTAGCTGCATGTATTTTCCTCGTCGAAGAGCATTTCGATTCCTCTTCGTACCACGCACAATTTCAATTCGCTTTCGCGTACATGCTTACTACATAACGCAATAGCAGCCGCACATTTTTAGCGTCCAACTTCATAACTCCCAGAAGCCAGGGATTCTCCGCTAGTCGCTTTCGGCAAAGTTCTTTCGCTTGATGGGAAGTCAGCACACCGCGGGGAATGGAATTTGTGTCTTCTTCCGTTTCTTCCGGCTCGAACAGGTGACCTTGCTTCCCATGGAGCGCTGCCGTTATCCAGTTCAGGTCCACTTCGTTTTGGCCGTCCAGGGTCGCAACTCTTCGCTTACACGGTTCTTTCAGCCAACGAGGAAGTGTGGAATCGTCGCGCCCCAGCTCCTCCTTGTCGTACGGAAACATGTACCCACAAATCGTGGCCGCCCACCCTTTTCCAAGCACCGGCGCAAGCTCCACCAAAAGGTCCAGTAACGGCAAAAGAATTAAAGCAGAACAGCCCCAGCGCACGTCTTCGTTTTCCGCAAAAGCTGCCAAGCCAGGTCTGCAGGCTTCCAGAAACTTGGCTACAGACTGCTGCACGCGCGGCGACTCCAAGAAAACCGCACTTTTGAAGAAGTTCCTTGCGTCCTCTTCTGTTTGCTCGTAGTACTTCCGGACTCGGAGGGAGAATTTCTTCATGTAGCTAAAATTGTTTACTCGTCGCAGACGCAGGGGTTCGTTACGCATCATGAATAGGTTTTCAGGGTCATTTTCCGTACGCGCCGCTTTCGCCCGGCAATGAAACCAATGGGCGTAATCTGTTGCTAGCACTGCCTCGTTGGTAATTTTCAGCACGTACTCCACCGGCGCGTCTGAGCTACACGCATCGCCCTCGTCGCTTCCATCTTCATCGTCACCAGAGACCTCCATGCTGGCCTCATTGTCGCTCTCGTAATTGTAGCTCAGGTCGCTGCCCTCATCCCTCAAATCGTAAGCAAGACTGGCGGTGGAGGGATCTAGCACATTGAGGAACTGGAAGCACAACTGTGCATCGCTGGTCATGCCGCCCCGCGCGCTTCTCCGTAGCAACCACCGAAGGGTCTGGTTCCACAGGGTGCTTGCGAGTAGGGGCAGTATGCGCGTCAACTGCTCCTGTCGCCTAAGAATCTGAAAAAGCCCTTCCGAACCAAACTCAATCTCTGCCTGTAACCAGTGGTCCAATAACTGTGGTGTAGGATAAAGTTCGTCATCATCGCTTGATAAAATCAAAGGAAACCAAGCTCCGTGTAGTACACGAACAAGGGGGATGAAATAATAGGACGAATGAAAAAGAATTGCTTTTTGTAGTCTTCCGTGCGATGAAAATGAAAAAGAACATCGATGAATTTACTGTCCGTCGCTGCCTTTTGCTCCAAGTCGGTGCTTCCGTTTGCAAAACGCGTTGGTCTGGGGTTGTAGTCCAAAAGAAGCCGTCTGCACAAAAACTTGTAACTGGTTTCCCCTTTTCTAGTGCGTCCAGAAGAAAATCCCCAACTTCAGTCAGGACAACGTCATCAACCTCGCTTTCCGGTAGCCGCCCATTCTCCACACGATAGAAGTAGCGCGCAAAGTCAATGACGAGCATCAGAAGGGCAAAGCCAGACTGTCTCCAGCTCTGCTGAATGGCGAGCCGGTCTTTGGCCTGAAGGTTGGCGTCCGTCGCGAGGTCGCTGAAGCTGCTGGGCTTGCTGGTGGATTCGTCTGGTGTCTTGGTCTTGCCGTCGTCGTCCTCATTGACCTTTTCGCCTCCATCCCCACTTGAAGCTTCTTGCTCCTTCATTGTGACATCGTGTTCCTCCTGCTCCTGTAGGAGGTGCTTGCTGTGTTGATCTGGGTCTGCTGTATTATGTACTTCTTCGCCTCGTTCGTCCGAACCCGAAGGAGCCGCGGTCTCCTGTGCCTGCTTCGATTTGAGCAACGCACAGTAGTGAAACAGCACTACAAAAAAGCACGACAAAGGCGCCGGTTGCGGGTAGTCATTGTAGTTCCAAGACAGCTTCATCGCGCATGCACAATAAAACGGATTCTGGATCACGCGCAGCAGACTTATTCTGTGAGGTTCTCTGCGGTCAAGCGAAAAAGGATAAATATTATTCCGCAGGTTTATCCATTTTTCGGCCGCACTCCAGTCGTTTTTGACTGCGAAGCGGTCGTTTCCCTCTTTGAACGACATCAACCTGCAAACCGCTTCTTGGCGACAGTCCAACCCGGCTCGCAACAAGTAGAAGCGGCACCATGGCGCGCCGGCGCGATCGAGGTCGGCTACAGTCCTGCACCGGGTGTTTCTGAAGAGTTCTACCCGTCGAACGCTCGCGTCTTCGTGCTCAGGTTTGGATGAATGCGGCATGCTGAGCAGGTGAAGAACCGGACGCGTGCGGCGCAGGCTGAGAGAGTCCTCGTCTGCGATCTTCCTGCGCTCCTCCCTCGCCTCAACGGGCGGCAGCGGCGGCGACAGCGGGACCACGCGGTCGGAGATTAGATACGCATCGACGGACGTTTTGAACATGATCGAAACTTCCCGCAGTCGCGCCAGACTGGTGACGTCCAACCAACCCAAAAAATCCAGGTCGGCTCCAAACCCGTCCAAGAGATTCAACACGAAGAGAGCCGGGCATTTGACACTGGTGCTGCTCTCCACGCTCCCATCGAAAATTTGACGGCAAGCACCGCTGGTCTTGCTGAACCGGTCTGCGCTGCGCAAGTCCAGAAAATGCACTACTTGCAGCCCAACATTGCTTGGCAAGGCGGCGAATGGATCAACTTTCTCGCCGGTTTTCGTGGTGGGTACAACTGTGGACTTCGAAGTGGAAGCACTAGGTGGAGATGGCATTTTGTTCCTAGCTGTAATTGAATTGCTACGAAGAACCAAGAAAGAAAAGCAAAGTAAAGTACTTAAATTCAAAAAGAAGGGCCTCCTACTCAACTCCTTTTCCTTTCATTCGAGCATAATTTTTATTCTGTCTGCTCTACAAACCTGTACTGAGGTTATAATTTCGACAAGTTAATGGATTGATTTTGTCTTGTAGCGAAAGGCACCGCAACATTGTGCTTTTTTTTCAAATCCAGATGCATAACCAAAAAGCGCTACCACGTATTTTCTGCTCGTGCAGCCTCCGAGGCACAGACACAGATTGATTTGCGAGACTAATAAGTGCGCGGATCGATCAGACAAAGTAAAGCTGCGTCCGAGACCAACATAGCAATGAAAATCGCGGACGCTTCATCAGCTTCAAAGTGCTTTCTAAGAAACAGCAACTGGAAAAAGAAAAACTTGACAACTCTGGAAAAAGAAAAACTTGTCATTCTGTTCACGATCGCATATGAATGATCAGCTCTGAAGATCAGGATAGCAGGTGTCGCAGATCAACAATGTCTACCTCGACCTGCCACTGCAGGGTTCTCGAGAACAGCTCAACGCACAGATGTGAAAAAATGATCGCTTTCGCTGCAGCAGAGGGAACAAACGATGCCTTGTTTACATTTTCCAATGATACGTCTGATGCTTTGCACCAGGAGAAAAGTCAGAGACTATCAATTCCATTTCGTCAACTGGCACCCCCATGGTCAACCAAAGGCTTTTCTCCTCCATTTCCCACAGCTCTACTCCTCCTGCTCTTCAAAAACTGTACGCTGTCCGGTGCCCACCGAAACCCCGCCCGAGAACCACCGCCGTGCTCCAGAAAGATAAACAGGACGACGCGCAGAAGAACGAAAAACGCCACGTATCGGATCCGTAGCTCGGTGGTCTCCTCCTGCTTCTCGTCGTCGTACAATCGCTGGTGGTCCTGCAGTTCGGTTGCAACGCCATCTGCTTGCTCGAAAACAACATCAGGATTCGTGTTCCAGAAATCACCCGCCGCCATTCTACTTGATATACCTCGAGCACCTCTACCAGAACCAGTTCTTGTTGACGTCGACGATAATTTCGTCTTGCCCGCACTTACGGGCGGACCACGACCACTTCTCGTCTCGGTACGATCGTGATAGCTGCTCGTTTCGCTCGGTTCTTCGCGGTAGTCGCTGAAAATCGCTCGGGGGGAGAAGCCCAGGTCCCGGGCGAGTTCTTCTCTGGTCATTGCCATTTCGTCCTCTTCCAAGTCGAATTCGGTGGCGACGTCCGAACCGCTTGCTCCGTGGAAGGTTGCGTGGGTTTCCTCTTGCAGCTGTTCCTTTGCGCCTGCGTGTGGTCCAACATGAACTTGGACTTCATCTATTTGTTCATCCTCGTCGAAGATTGTCGCTGGGGTTGCGTCTTGATAGCTGCCCTTTTTCTTCGCAACGGTGCGACTAGCGCTAACGGAGGATCCATCCCCGCCACGAAAGTGCGGCTTCTGCGCGGAAAGTGGCAGCTTACTCCCCAGTTGCAGACGGGGAACAAGAGTGGCTGGGGGCTTGCTGTTGCTGCCGTGTTTCCCGACATAGTAGTTTTTCGTGGCGCTCGAAGCCGAAATTGTCGTCGCATTAGAGGTTGAAGACGAGGAGGACGAAGCCGAACCGGCAGAACTACTATTCCTCGTGCTGGCAACAGACGAAGTAAGGTGATCTCCCTGACTGCTCCCGAAAACGTGATCTAGCTTCTCCGGTCCGGTCGGGATCTCACCTCCAGCGCCGGAGTTGCTTTGCTTGGAACTACGCATCATGGGGTCGGTCATCTTGGATTATCAGCTTTTTGTCTAATATTCACATTTGGTTTCTTGCCAAAGCGTACAAAGCCAAAGAGGCCAGCGATTTACGTCTAGTAAGCTTCGTGCATTCTACTCGTTCCTGGGACAGACTTCTCTCAGCATACGTCGTAGCCGTGCGCCAGCGGTCGGGAGAACAAGATCACCGCCGCGGGTGCAGATGAGAGGGCTCTGCTTTGCCTTTGGCATTTTCATTCTCCTGCCTGTCTACGCAAAACGTAGACGAGATTAAGGGTAATGAAGCGGCAGTAACTTCCAACCACACCGTTGACGCTGAAAACAATGACGAACAACCAACAAAACAAAACATCTGCTAGAACATTAACAGGAGAGCCTCTCCGTGGTCACTCTTGAGCTTCAGCCCTCACAAAGATACTCATGGCTACAGTGGAACAGAAAAACTCAGCAAGATCATGAATGTATCAGGAAGAGCTGAAGCCTATGTAAGTACAGCAAGAAACCTCATCGTCGCTATGAATCTCATGCAAGGTAGATGTAGAATCCTACAGCCTGCAATACATTGTCGCATTTCATTTTTCAGAACCTTTTTATTTTTCATGTACATGCCATGTCGCTACTTCAAGTTCGAAAGATATTCGCGGGTTATGTTGCAGAAATCATCAGAGAAGTCGACAAGCTTTTCCTTTTATGAGAAGGACCATAATCGCAAATAAGCTGGAAAAACTATAGTACTTCAGCTCGTAATTACAACTACTTATTCCTCCCCTTCGTACTTCGACGCAATCCCAGTCATTCCTTTCGTGAGCACCGCTGGCGCGGCTGGTGTGTCGACATAGCCCTGCCATGCGCGCCGGGAATTTTCGAACAAGAGCGCATCCTGCGCCTCGTTACCGGTGGTCAACATCTTTTGATGATAGTTTCGTTTTCTCCGACGTAATGCTGTGTCCTCCTGTTTTTTTCTTCCACTTTGCGGCAAGGTCGAGTTCCACTTTGGAGGTTTTCTAGTGTTTGCTGGCGATCCGGGGGGCCGATTCTCATCTGTACTATCGTAGTTCGTCTTCAAATTCTGATGATCGTTTACCACCGTGCTTGTTGTTCTGGGGTCATTGCCTGTGACAGCTGACATGTCTTCTCGCTCCATCTCCGGAAAGTCCTCGGTCTCTTCCTCGTACTCGGACGCTGAACCGTCGTTGTCGCTACCAAAAACACCCGTATTCGCGGGGCCACCACTCGCGCCCGATTCTTTAAAAACCCGATCCAATTCCGCCCCCAACTCGCTGGGGTCCGTCACATACCCCAACTCGCCCTCCCAAGATCGCAGGTCGAGCGCGATCTGGGCCTCGTAGGGGGTGACGAAGGGCTTCGGAAATTCCTGCTGTTTCGCCAGGATCTGGCCGCACCGCTCCGGACACGCAAGGACGATCCAGCAATCGACCTCTTCTAAGTTGCACAGCTTCGCCACATCCAGTTTTCCGATAGAAACCCGGTAGGTGGCTTTTTGCGCGAGGTGCAAGTGGTGCTCTAAATGTAGAACCAATGTCTGTAAGAATGGGCGATCCGCGGTGGCGAACAGTAACCCAACACGCCGGGCGTTCCGGATCGCCTGCACTCCGACGTTGTAGCGTTTTTGCATCAAATTGGTAGAAAAAACTTGCTCAACTGTTGCTTGCTGCTTGTTGTCCACAGCCTGCAGAAGTTTCACGTGGTGCACGCAGCCGAAGCGCATAACCAACGCGTCCAGCTGGCTTTGGCTGTTCCCCACGTAGACGTAGTGGAAATAATTAGAGCCCCGCTTAATCGACGCCTGTAGTCGAAGATCTGGATGCGATTGGGCTTCTTTCTCAGAAGTTGAAAATCCTCTCTCAACAACGACCTGGTTCCGTTGCAACACGCGTCCGCAGACGAGCGGGGAATTATCCGGGATAAACCAGCGGGACCATAGTGGGGTCAAACCGGTGGCGTGCGCTTGCAACGCCCTCGTGTAGACAGCAGGTGACCACATGGAAGATGAATCAGTCGCACAAGAAATCGAAGAACCGGTGTAGCTCGCCTGCCTGTCGCTACCGTCGTGCGGACCACAGCCGCAAGTTGACGCTCCGAAAGTTGCTTCACCACCTGATACTGCTCGATGAGAAGCAAAAGCAGCATTTTCTTTTTCATCACACTGGCCCTTGTACTGGTACAAGCCATGGTGCGTCCTACTTGTCCCCCTACTGCCTTTCGCCAACACAAACCGCCAACTTCGGACTTCCTCAGGGAGGGAGAAGACCACATCGGGTTGGAGTGCCTTGCACAGGTCCTCTTCCTCAAACCCAGCGTCATAGACGAGCACGAGTTTCGATTTGCGATAGCTGGTGTGAAGTTCATCTGGACCTTCACGAGCATCTGGGGCATCCGCGTCGTCTGCGTCTACTGCAGCTCCTCCTTCAACACTATCCCTCAGTGTGTCTCGCAGTTCCCTCAGTCTTTCCAGCAAAGCAGGTTCGGTCCGTCGGTTCAGCTTCAGCCCCGTTGTTCTTGGGACAAATAATGTCGGAATGCTCTGGGGTAGGCTCAGACATGTTTTCCCAAAGTGCACAATTCGATCACAGTTGTAATGCTTCGCGCTGACCTCGTCGACGCAGCAGGCGCCGTAGTCACTGTCGCCCAGGATGCAGAGCTGGAAATCATGCTCGGTGACTTTGCTGTTTATTTGTCGTGAACAAGAGGGTTTTTGCTCATGCTCCGGGGTGGAACGGGAACGGCTCGACGAAGACGCTGTTCTTGTGGATGGAGCTCCTGGTGCTCTTGCGCTGGACGTGCTGAGACGATCTCTACTCTGCCTCTCTTGTGCATGTTCATCATCTTCTGCCTGGCAATTCAGAATGTAGTCCATCAAAACTCGGTGCACGGTGACTGAGCCTTTTCTCGTCGGGAACTGAAGCCCAATGCGCCACCGTCGCTGCGGACGACCCGCGTGTTGAGAAGTGTCTCGCAAGGTACAGATCTCCTTGCAGATGGCATCGGCGACCGCCGAGAGGTCGAAACTCTCTGCCGTTTGGACTTCATCGTGAGCAGAGGGGCGGAACAGCTGCGACATGTTGTGGGACGAATTCGAACGGATTTGTGTGGCTATCGCAGAAACGAAAATAATCTAACGCGTCAATGAATGTGAATGTCTTTCTAGATAAGAAATCGCGGCGCGTTTATGCGTTACAGTCAGAGAAAAAGCCTTGGCCATCTTGTCTCCACGGATGAAGACCACCATAGAAAAAATATCCACTATTTCCACCTCTTAGTTCAACGATCCACCTGTCTGCAATCCTTTTGCGGTGAAGAGACCAATCCAGCAAGAGATTCGAATTGTTCATCGGGGGAACTATGCAATCATTTCGTATCCACTTGCATTTCATTTTCAGCCTCTTCGTTGAATCACCTGATCGTTGCGGCCACGACGTGCTCGTGCATTTGTTCTTTGTGTCACTTGTTATATATTTCAGAGCGCGGCTCACTTGTGTGTTGTGGCGTAGCTGTCGTGAATCTTGATCCTGAGAAGACGCGCGGCCACGATGACCGTTGCGGCATTTCGACTTTTCGGGATGAACATGATCGTACAATTTTCATCAGCAATGGGGATGAGCCTTTTCTAAAACTTGCGTATTCTACGTCAACCCTGAATAGTTCAATAGCGTCTCCCCGCGCTTAACAAGGTTCAGATCGTGCCTATGTCCATCTCAGAAATAACAAGAACTTCAAGAACTTCTTTGATACGTACTTCACAATCGCAATGCGCCGGAATGGTCACATTTGTCTTCACCATTCAGCTACACCTACACAAAAAGCACTCTACAATTCCGCATGGTGCGCCGCGAGGTGTTCGCGCGACAGGATCTTCGGGATTTGTAAATCCGGAAAACGGTACCCCAGCGCGAGCAAATCCCGGATCCACGCCTGGGCCAGTTTTAAATCGGTAACTTCGATGAAACCTCGCTCGTACAACTCCGACCACAGCTGCTCTATCCGTTCCACGAGCGTCGGCGCGGCGCTCGTCCACTGGGACAGGAATTTCATATCCTGTGCAAAAGTATCGCACTCGCACTAATTGCTAATATGCATGACAAATCCTCTTCCTAAGGTAAAACAGCATTACAAATTCCACTTCTCTTCTTGCCAAAATTTGCAATGCAATTTATACTAGTACGATACTTTTGCAATGCATATTTCACTAGCGCGGCGGATTTGAGGTAGAGATCCGATTCGGATTGGAAATCCTTCAGGTAATCGTGGAAGACCCGGTCGTGGACGACATGGGCGGGCATGAACGCGACGTGCTGTTTTTTTTTACGGGATTTGTATTGCATGCGGACGACTAAGAGTCGTTGTCGTTGATACTTCGGGCAGCCAGCATGACAAATCAATGTTCTTGAGGATGAAATTGTCTCTCATTTGATAGATACCTCGTCGATATCCCAGAGCAATTTCTGCGCGATGTAGCTCCGCCAAATATCGGACACGCGACCGTTCACCGTGATATGCATTGCAAAAGTATCGTGCTCGTACTCGTAGTAATCGCAATCATGCATGACAAATCTCCATTCCAAGGTAAAACCGCATGACAAATTGCATATCCATCTGTCATGAATTTGTAATGCAGTTCACACTAGTGCGATATTTTTGCAATGCATACGTCACCGGTAACAGCAACGCCCAGAACGCGGGTTGCAGATTTACCACACACTGCGCGTTGTAGGGTGTGAACTTGCCCTTCGGGACGACGATCCCCTTATTTTTCTCCTCGAACCGGCACGGGAGTTTTCCCGTCAGCCGGTATATGGCATCCACATCCGGGTCCTCGTCCGCGAGGAACTGTTGGACGGCAGGGGGTTTGTTTCTTGTAGCTGTACTACCGGCGGCACGAGTAGCTTGCGGACCAGGAGAAGAGCTACTTGTCGAGCTCATGGATGAATTATACGGGATCAGAATCGAATCGTGCACGTCGTTGATGTGGTCCAGCGGGTATCCGCGCGGCCAAATCCTTAAACCGCAGCTCGGCTGGAAGTCCAAGTACGTGTTTACGACCCTCCCCGCGGCACCGCCGGTCTTTTGGAAGGTTTCAATCACGTTGGTGTAGTACTCCTCCGCGGAATTCCCCCGGCGAGACGCGGGGTCCGGCGTGTACGTCATCAACGGGACGTACTCTTTGGCGCCCAAAGTACTAGAGGAGGATTCTGTAGTTGGTGTTTGTGATGTTGCAACAGTCGAAGCCCCTGCCGAAGATGAAGATCCCCAGATGGGTATGTCTAGTTCCTTTATCCTGTTATCATCGTCCGTGTCGTAGATCACTTGCGCACCGTGCTCGATCGCGTACAGGAAACCGATGTTTTTCCGCCCGAAGTGGCGCCATGGGAGGATGTCGATAATGTGGTAGTGCAATCGCTTCTGCTGCTCCACGGTGAGATAAACAACCCCTTCCACGTCGTCGTAATCTTTTGGCCCGTTCTGGTCCGCAACAACGACGAAGCACCAGCCCTTCTTCGTCATCTCGCCCAGCTTTCGCACCGCGTCGGAGGGCGGGAAAATGCTCGTGACCACGATCCATTTGGCGCAATTCTTGTGTTCGCGCTCGTGCCGCAGGTCGGATTGCCGGACGCCCTGAAAATTCAAAGGCACGTTGCTCGTCCGGATTCGGTCGCCGGAAAACCTTTTCCCGGAAACGCCCTTAAGATCGATAACATGAATACTGGTGGAGCTCGTCGCGCCGGAGTGCTGTGTGTCGCTCGCGCCGGTGGGCGGATGAACTGGGACGGCAGTGGCGGAGAGGGAAAAGAAAATCGGACTGGGAAATAAGGCCGCGCGGAGCAGTGCTCCTGCCAAATGCGACAGCAGGAGCCTCGTTGCCGAGTTGAAAGATCTCCTGGGAGCACCAGCTCCGCTCCGGCGCATGATCACGTGATCTCGATAGAGAAAAAGTCAAAACGGAACCGCTTCGGGAACAATAATTTGAAGTGTCTCACTTGCAAAAACGTCGTTCCGGAGCGAACAAAAAAAAGTCGTGCGACAAACGAACACAATGCTGCTTCCTTCAAAAAGTCGTGTCAAAGCGAAGCAATATAACATATGGCTTTTCGATATCACCGTTGCTGTGAGCAGCTTTTTGCGAAAAATGGCCGCGCAACAATATGAAATTCTATTCTTTTCTTAGAAATATTTTCATCGACAGACGAAGCGCACGCTTCATCGGTGAAAACGACCGTTTCTTTCAGAAGCGAGTATACTTACACAACGACGCTTGAGAGATGAAAGCTCTGGGAAAATTCTGACTGTAGTATCCAAGCATCTTCAAACTGCTATAGATACAGAGAATATATTCTCAGTGCCTATTCCCCGCCCCCAGAGGCCTGGTTTCGTGCGCGTCTTCATCTCCCGTCCCGGTGTCGAAATCTAATGGCATCCCGAGCTCGTCGCCCTCTATGCCCAGCTCCTCCTCCTGCCGCCGCCTCTCTTCCTGCTCTAGCCTCCTCGCGTTCGCGCGATCCGCCGGAAAAGTGAGGTACATCACCGACCAGATCAGTAAGCACAAGGTCCAGCAGATCACGCCTAATCCTGTCAATGCGGAGGATAATGCTGCCGCGTTCTTCTTTTCCTGCTGGTTGTACGCGCTCGTCTCCGCGGCAGTCGCACTGTGGCCGGATGCAAGAATATGCATTGCAAATATGTCTGGGTCTGGAAGGACGCGAATTTGTGACGCGCATTAATTTCACAACACACACAAATCTCTCATGCATAGGCAGCAAAAGGTGCCAACTTCCTGTCACCAAAAAGGAGGATTTGTCATGCGGATTGGGAATTGCGAAAAGTTCTCAAAATCTGTGATGCTAGAGCATCCATGACAGACCTTCTGTGTCATGCAAAAACAGCATGACAGAAATCTGCATTCTGCCAGACCCAGACATATTTGCATTTGATAGAGGACGTCTTTCGACAAACGGTAGCCAAACGCCTCCGACACAAACCCAACAACCGGCGCACCTATCAAATGTAAAAATGTCTGGGTCTGGAAGAGTCATGCTGTTTCTGCATGACACGGAAGGTCTGGCATGGAAGCTCTAGCATCACAGGTTTCGAGAAGCTTCCGCAATGCCGAACCCGCATGACAAATCCCCCATTTTGGTGACAGAAAGTGGGCAGCTTTTGCTACCCATGCATGAGAGATTTTTGCGTGTTCTGAAATGCGCATCACAGGTTACATCCTTCCAGACCCAGACATTTTTGCACTTGATAGCACCGAACAAAGCACCAAACGTGCCCTCGATGAGCACCCACAAGCCCATATCAAAACGAAAAATCCCCCCTCCCGATATCAAAATGAAAATTTCTGATGCTGATTTGCGTACACAAATCCGACCTGTCTTGCAGTAAGGCACTGCGGCCAGATCCGCAGCCTAGGTTGGAGCGCTCAGGTCTAGTTGTTCAGCATTGCAAACGGCTACCCTGCTCTAGGACCAACAGCACGCCAAATCGCTTCCACAATTGGGCGGATGCCTCTGCACTTGTCTTCCTACAAGACAAACCTGATCTGTGGTCACAAATCAGCAACACAAATTTTCGGAAACATACCTTTTCGATATGGGGAGGGGGGATTTTTCCTCCCAATAACCCACGATCTGCGCCCGGTCGGCGGAGGAGGACACCAATTCCGTGCAGATCGGCCGGTTGGCGGCGAAACTGCACCACGTGGCGAGCAGGTAGAAGGAAAAGCCACACAGGCAGGCCATGAACACAGAACTGCCGTCCACCAGCGTGCTGCTCAGCATCGCGCACCAGCAGGGAATCCCTAATAATACCGACAACTGCGCAACCATGACGCGCCCCCGGTCAGAGGAAACATTCCGGGCAAAAAAATCGCCCATGGTGCCGCCCAACAGGCAACCCAGGATCCCGCCGGAATTAATCACGGCCGCGATGGTCGCCGCTTCCGTGTTGGAGAACCCGAGGGTCAGCCAGTACATGTTCAGAAACGACATCGCCTGCCAGGGCGTTCCGCCAACCACCCCCTGCGCAACTAAAACCATGAAGGAGGGTATCTGCAAAATTCGTTTCGCGGCCCGGATCGCCTGCTCGCCGAAACTGATGGGTTCCCCGGTGACACTGTCCACCATCTGCGTTTGCTTCCCGTACGAGTCGGGTAGTTGCGTGTAAAGCAGGATGATTAGCAAGAAGGTGGCGAAACCAACCAGGTAGAAGCACTGCGCCCAGTTTTCCCCCATCGCCAGGACGTAGTACGTGACAATCACTTTTGCAACCGAGTGCAACGCGCCGACCCAGCCAAAAGCCTGGCCCCGCTGGTCTTCGTCCACAATGTCGGCGAGCACCGCTTGGGAAACCGGCATCACCCCGCTCAGCGCCGCGCCGTTCAGGATACGCAGGCAGGCTTGCATCGCTGTTTTGTTGTTTTTTTTTTCAGCTGGGTCCCCTTCCTCAGAAAACTATAGCTGCCAAGATCGAAGGACTACACTGAAAGAACGACCACCTCGTCCAAACTTCTACACTAAAATATTAATCATGTGAACAAGAACAGATGTTGATCTTCATTACTACATAGATACCGAGCGTGTGTCCCATCGGCGTTAAGAAAGTGGTGATCATCCAGACCCAGCAGGCGAGTGACAACAGCGTCCGACACCCGTACTTCGGCAACGCCGCGCCCCAAATAGGTAAGGTCAAGGAAAAGCTCGCGGCCTGACAGAGACCCAAGATCCCCAAATCGCTCGGGCGAAACCCGAAATCTCGCTCGAACGCCTTCATGCAGGAGGCAATGAGAGACATGTCGGCGGAGTCCACCATGTTCACCAGCATGATCAGGATTTTCGGGTCGATAACCGGCTTCCACTTCTGCAAGTCCCGCGAGGACATCAAAGCGGCGGACTGTACTATCGCACTTCCCTTGGAGGAGAGTTGCGTAACGCTTGTTTCTTTGCTTGATGTTGTCCCACCGCGAGCATTAGCCCCGCGAGCGCCATACACGACGTCGGGGCTCCGCGCCGCACCGGAAAATACCTTCTTGCTAGCGGTTGACGCGGCAGTTGAAGAGGTGGAATTCGAAGCGGTGTCCGCGGAGGAAACGCCGTCATTTAGCCCTCCTCCCGTCGGTGTTATGTGTCCTATTTCCTTAGAGTGATGATCGCTTATTTCGTAGCCGCTCGCTTGGGTATACCGCCCCTTCACACCGCCGGACTTCGTCACAGGCGGGGCGCGGAGGTAGCGCTCCATATTGTGTTGAAATCGAGTGCGGATGCGGCGCTTGCTTTTTCAAACTCCGCACTGTGGATCTAGCACTGTTGACTTTTACTGCCAACTGCCGGCCGCGGCGTTCCCGAGTCATGCATAATCGCCATGACGTACTTAAGTACGCACGTGAAGAGCAAAAGAAACTAGGTGGACGAGCTCGACTGTACGTGTTCTACTTTCTTCTCGGGAAAACGAGAAATGAAGGGGACTATCTACTGGGGAAAAAGAGGAAGGGGTATCGTGGAGAACAAACAACGGAGATCTTGTTGGCTCATATGAGGTTCAAAAACAAGAACAGAAGCCTGTGATTTAACGAGAAAAGCAGAAGAACAAGCATGTGAGAGGACAAACGAGAGATTTTCAAGAGGCGAAGCTGCACTCCCCCTCGGCATTGATACGAAATGCACTGAAAATTACGGCGAAGAACGAAGCAGTCGAAGACCAAGAGCGCCTGCTGCCTACTAAACCGATGCTAGCATTTAGGATTTGCACACCGAAAAGCGAAGAAAACGGACCATGAAATAAACGATTCAAAACAGATGAAATGTAATTTTTCTAAAACACGTTGAAGTTCTTTCATTTTCTCTCTCAAAACATCATGCCCTAGATAACAAAACAAGTTAAGCGCATTGACAACTTGGCTGCTGAACAACACCATTGCACGGATTATAGCACCAAAAATTATAGCAATCAGCTGCCTTGTTCGTTGTCGATGACCTCTCTCGTCGTCGTCACATGTAGTCCTAGATATGCTTCAATATTTGAAGCCCTCAACCCCACTAAGAGGTGTAGAAGGCGGACAACCACATCAGAAGAACCAACGCGACGAGAATCGAGAAAGACTTCTGAAACAAGCGACAAACTTCGTTAGTTGTAATAATAATGAAGATGAAATTATAATTAATTTACTGCATCAAAACAAAGATTCACAAGGTTCATACGAAAAGAGTCAGTGCCGATGTCGGTGATGTCGTGGTCTACTGCTATTAAACCTGCTCTCCTGATTATATTGAACAATCTTAATACGGAACAACAAATCGCCATTGATTTTTACGGATTTTTACGTAACTTTTCAGAAACTAGAAAGGTATTGTACGTTGACGCTCATCTTCACCTAGGTGTTGAAAATGAAGAAGCACTACGTGGTCGCTCAATCTTGAATGATGCGAATGATGATGAAAAAGACGTACGTGGCTCTGAATTGTAAGGAGGAGAGATGAGCACTGGTGAAGTAGATGACGTTGGGTCGGCGCCGGGCTGCTAGTTGTACTACGTCGCAGCAATTCAGGAAGTTTATTTTCAAGCAGTTCAAGAACTTTTTCAGTGCGGTTCCAGTTGTTCATCTTGTTACCGTGCAAACTCATTTATGCTTGCAAAAAGGAGGTACTGGACGCAGAGGTGGATCGGGCGGCGGGTACTATCCACTGCAAAAGTATCGTATTCGTACTAATCATGCAGGACAAATCTACTTTTTTGTAAAGTTAACTTTCATTTCCCCTTCTGGCGAAATTTGTGACATCAAAGAAGATGCGATCACTGATAGTTGTATTGGATACATAGCTTTTGCAATGCATAAGCACCATAAACGGCTTCGTGCAGCATTTTTCCGCGAGGGTCTTGTCATTCAACATCCAATCCGGGTTGTTCTCGTTGATCAGGACCTTCGTGTCGGAGTAGTGCATGTATTGTAAGCCTTCGCCGGCCCGTTCACACAGTGATTCCGCCCACTGGTCATGGCTCATCCCCAAATCCTCCGGTGTCTTCGATTCCTTCATGTGCAGAGACAGCTCCTTGCACGTCGTTTTCGGTCCGCATCCAGAATCATACTTACAATCCCAGCAACCAGGATATGACAGTGGTCTCAAAGGTTACTACACTGTAGTCAACAACTGTTAATGCATCACAATTTGTCGTGCAAAAAAACCTATTAAGGTCGCGCCCGGAGGGCGATATTGGTAACCAAAAGCGTGCGAACCACCCCAGTCAGTGCGAAGGCTACCGCGCATCCGAAGGGGCTACCGCTACAGTGCGAAGGCTACCGCTACAGTGCGAAGGGCCGCGGTCCAACACTGCAGCCCGCTTCGGGCCGCGCTCTCATCCTCTAACCAGGAAGCAAGGGCGCGCAAAAGAATGCGTTTTTCAACGAGCATCGCCCCGTCGTGCATAACGTTATGCACGAGGGCACGCTGGCCCGGAAAAATACGCAAATTACAAAAGTAACGCAGTTCTGTTCATTTCCGGCTGCCCTTTCGGGCCACCCAGATCGGGCTTTTCCAAGCGGGGCAAGGGTTCCAATTTGCGACCTCAGAGAGGTCGAAAACCGTGCCCGTGTGACACACCTCCACAGGCTTGACAGTTGTTTTTTTCTCGTCCAATCCCGGTGGCACGGGCCTGCGGAAAATTTTGCGAACCCCTTTTGAGCGGCAATTTCTAAGCGGTTTTTGCTTTTTCAGAAAAAGTTGTCATTTTCAATTTCCAAGCGTTTTCCGGGGACTGGAGAAAATCGGTAAATTTTCTCGCCCGCTTGCATGCTGCGAAAAATTGCATTTTTTCAACGTTTTTTTTCAATTTTAAAGCGGCTGGAGCTGCCCGGACGCGACGCATTTTCCGCTATAAAACGCATCACACCATCGGCCCCAGCCGAAAGTGCCATTCTCTTTTTTCAGATTCAGACTGGGCGGAGCTGCAAAAATGCTCTTTTTTACCCCTTCCCCGCTTGGCAATTGCTGTTTTGGCTGCTTTCCGGAAAATTCCCAGCAATTCTGCCCGATCCGCTTTCTGAAGGCAAAACACACTTCGTAATGCCCGATTTTTCCAGTGATTGCATACCCCCGAGTTCCTCCCATATGGTAACGGCAAAGCCTTCGCGCTGCGTTTGCGATGGATGAGCATCTCGCAAAGAGCGCTTTGCGCGCGGGCAAGCCCGCGCGCAAAGCGCTCTTGCGAGCGCTTGCGCACGCTTTGGTTACCAGATCAGCCTCCGCACAATCAAGACGCCAGTTGGCATGACAAAAAAATTATTGAAGCGCCATTAAACGGCATGGGAACAAGTAAATCTGTGCCAAATTTATGCGGGACACGACGCATCAGGCTCCCTCCCTGCACGACTTTTGCTAGTTTTGCATCGCAATTCATGTAACAACAGTTGAGAGTGTAGTACTTAACGAGTTTGAGAGCGCCTTACAGGACAGGAATTGCCACCCATAGAATCACGACCCTTCTTATTTGGATCAAAAAGAACGAGACGAGGTGCCTTGTTCGAGTTGGTGCTGTGGTCCACCGCTTCTTCTATCGGAGTGCACAAAAATTTCCTCCCTTTGTACTTCCCCTCAGCCTTCGTCATGCACATAAATATCGAATTGTCACACTTTTTCTCGCTGTTCTTGGCTCTGCTCGCTTGAAAGGAGCAGGGCGATCCGGAAAATAATTCCGAAATAACAGAATAAGTGCCTCTTGTCGCGATCTTTTGTCGCACGACGGAGCACATCAGGAGCTCCTGCATCTTTACCATTACTGGCACTTTTGTTTTTGCTGTGAAAGGAACCATCAGTAACATGCAACTGGGGGCACGACGTGGGGATGAAGTTGTGTACTCTACTTTTCATACCGATGCCACCCACCCTGAAAACAGAAGCGGACCACGATCCCAGCAACAACCCGCGCGCAGCTGCCTTTCGTCGCAGCATGATGCTGATACTTGCGGCGTTTTCGGCAAAAGATTTGCCGTCTTCGTGCTGGCTGAGCCAGGCAGTACAGTGAAGGGACTTGTTATCAGCAAAATTTCAATTTTTTCTTTGGAAATACAATGACGACGAGAATAAGGAGCACGACCAGCTTACCGTTAACTATAGTTGTAGACTATCCAGACACATCTTGTTCATCTGTAAGTTCTTGCGACTACTTTGAAAAGATGCAGTTTCTTTTTTCAATTTCTTGGGTCTACTTCCCATCTATTTATATCACTCAGGGGTATCAAAATTATGACTTTTGAAAGAGAATATTACAAGTTAAAGTTTCATCAAAAAGCAATCGGGCGAGAAGGGTCCTTTTGTGTGTTTTGATGTGTGTATTTATGGGATGCTTTGTTGATGTGTGTTTTGATGTTTTGCTAGAGCTACATAAACGCGGCGGCTCCACATATTTACATGGTCGTTTTCCAGCTCGTATAGACGATCACAGGCCGGTCCCGATTTATTCATCTTTATCACGACTTATGAGGCGTAACCGAATCCAGGTGCAGCACTTGAACGAAATACTCACACACAACCGAAGAACAAAAAACAAAAAAAACAAACCGAAAATTCCAACCAGGTGGTAAGAATATGCTCATACAGCGAAACCGAATGCTGGATGACAGCACAAACGTTTTACTTTGCAGTTCTATGTTCTGACACCACTTAACGACGTTTGTAGTCTTTTGATATTCTAGTTCGCAGCGCGGCGATATGAGGTCGTTTTTCGGAAAACATCTTTTGGAGGGTGTGGATGGTGGAACTACAGGTGCTGCACTTCAGGGGCAGGAGGTAACGCTCCATCTTCACAGGCGGGGCGCGGAGGTAACGCTCCATCTTGTGAATTCAAGTGCGTTTGCGTTTCCGAAGTCCACGCTGTGGAACTACTAGCAGTGTTGACTTTTACTGCCAACTGACGGCCGCGGCGACGTGCCCAAGTGCATATTAATCGCAAAGACGTACTTACTCACGTGAAGCAAGGGCAAAACAGCTAGGTGGACGAGCTCGACTGTACGTGTTCTGCTTATCGGGGAAACGAATGAAGAGAAATCTCTAGTAGTACTGGGGGAAAGCTAAGACGAAGAGACATGATGGGATGGGGGGAGACAAAGATCTTGACTGTAAAGAACTTGAAAAACAAGAACAGAACCGTTTTTTGGATTGGAATTCTGATCGCTGATCGCTGATCGGGGGCTTGGCGTGTCGCAACTTTAAGAGTGCAGCCGACTTTTTCATGAACTAGAGCTCGACCACGCATACTATTCTATATTCTGATACAAGTCCGATTCGTTCGGTAGTATCCGCTCCACCGAAGTGGGTTCACTCAGTCTTTAGCCCAAAACGTGGCATTGAGAATGATGGTAGTGAGAAATCAAAGACTAGACAACATAACATAAAAACTAGACCCGGCTATACGAAAAAACAAATAAGATGGCGACTCAGACTGACCGTGCGGTTTAACGGAAAAGAGTGGAAGCATATGAGAGAATGAGAAACCAACGAGACAGACATATTGCGTTTTCAAGAGGTGGAGCACTCCCCCTCGGATGATTACTCCTTTGAAACGAAATGCATTGAAAAAGCGGATAGAGAACGAAGCAGCGAAAGAAATCGATCCTGCCTCTACTTGAAGCGATGCTACCATCATCAACTAGGAGTTGCAAACCGACAAGCGAAGCAAGCGGACCATTGAAACGATTCAAAACTACAGATAGGGATAGGATGACCTTTTACCACAACATCTTTAATTTTTCCTCTCAACAATAAAACACGCCGATATTCAACGCCGAAAGACGTGATTCGATTTAAGTACTCGAAAGACTTTTCCGGATTTCTTTTCCTCAAATTTGTCTCACTATGCTCTTTCATCGGAGAACTACGAAAAAGCATCATCACAGGGTGTCACGACAAAGTTCATCTTTGAGGTTTGTTCATTTTCACGGATAAGGACGGAGCAGGTCGCACTCCTCTCCAGCAGACCACGGGTTACACCACGATTTGGTAGTTTGGACAAGTGTACAAGAGGGTAAAAATAGCAGCGTCGTCATCTAGTGCTCATACTAGTAGTTCTACAGGTTATTACTTTCAGCACACCAGTGCAGTGTTCTTGTGTACAATTGATTGAGAAGTCCAGTACTGGTTTCAACAAAGTTCAAGTGTTTATCGTCTGTCATGTCTGCTGCGGACCGAGGACCGTTTGCGAGAAACTTGAACTGAATAGCGGAATTCCATACTCGAATAGAAGCAACACTCAAGACGAAAATCCCAATTGATTCTCGACGGGAGAACGTGCGCTAGAAAAATGAGTGGCGGGTTGTACTTCTCTACTATACCTCTTATCTGTTCCTCTCTATGTTTGCTCTAGCCGCGGAAATAATGGTGGTGCTGACGCCGTTCATTTTCTTCTACTGCAAGCATACTTATTCAAACCGCTGCACCAGTTTTAAAGTTCCAAACCTCCAGGATCAATTCGAATTACCACGGACTGGCTCTTTTTGTTTGTTATTGCTTATGTCCGATGTTGAGCTTCTTCGCTTAGGTGCAATAGGTTCCGGTTCTTGCGGCTCCCGCAACGACGACTGACTCTGACTTACAACATTAATTTCGCGAATTCATTTGTCAAATTTAGCATTTTCATCAAATTGTAAAGGCATGACACTGGTTGTAGATTGCAGCACAAGTTGATACATAGTGTAAAATCAAAGCCCACAGGGTGTCGTCACGCCGATCACGACAAGGAAGCTAGCACACGCAACTTCACGCAGAAATAGTTTTTACCATAGGAATTTCATAGTGTCAGGTTTCAAAAGTGTGTGTCCACATAGTCACAGATTACTCAGGTTTCTGGTGTGACTGTTTCAGCACTTCATTTTCGTGCTGCACGAAAGCTGCTCCTCTGTCGCGCAATGAACGAACTTCACGAGCGCGGACAGCACTTGGAACTACAACTTTTTCTCTGCATCCGCTTATACTCGAGTCGATTAACTTCTTGGATTTGGATTTCAATTTCTGGTATTAACGCAATTTTTAAGTGAAAGTGTGTGTGAAAGTGATATTAACTGAAGTGAAGAATTTAAGTGAGTGTTTAATTTCGGATGAAGTACAGTCATTCGTACTTGTCGCTGAAGCATATTTTTCCCATCAGCGGACTGCGTTTTACCTACCTTCCGCCCGGCGGCGGTGGTGGTTTGTCGGTGGTTGCCGCGGGGTCGGGTCCCTCACCACTATTTTGCTCGTCTTGTTCCGCAAAATGTTCGTCGAGATTGTTCACTGTCTTTCCGCGGCCCATGAAACCCTTCAACGCGTCCAGGCTACTCCTGCGGACGCCGCTGTTATTCGATTATATTCCGTTTTTCCTGTAATTAGGAGCTACTTCTAAAAATTTGTGTGTATATTTTCTATCGTGGGTTTTGTTTATTTGCCGTCTACACAAACAACTTGAAAAAACACCATACCATGTTGCTAGGCTTGATGAAAGAAAAGCAAAAGTAAAAAGTACTCGGCCCCCTCGCCTTCCTTCTTGCCCCCCTCTTCTCCGTCCTCCATGGCGCCTCTTCTCTGTGCAATGTGCCTGCCCGCCGCAGCCACGGCGCCGAGGATGCTCACGGGCTTGCCACTGGTCGCACGGTATCAAATGCAAAAATGTCTGGGTCTGGAAGAGTCATGCTGCTTTTGCATGACACAGAAGGCCTGCCATGGAAGCTCTAGCATCACAGGTTTCGAGAAGCTTCCGCAATGCCGAATCCGCATGACAAATGCCCCATCCTGGTGACAGAAAGTGGCCAGCTTTTGCTGCCTGTGCATGAGAGATTTTTCTGGGTTGTAAAATGCGCATCACAAGTTTGCATTCTTCCAGACCATGACATTTTTGCATTTGATACGCGGGCCTCCGCCTCCTCCTCCTCGTGTCGCTTTGGCTTCTTGCTGGCATCGTGCCGGAAATACTGCTTCTCCAGGTCGTAAAGCCTGATTTTGTTTAACAAGTTAACATTTTCATTTTTCAGTCTTGGTGATGTTTGCAAAACGAATACCTGAGCATCTCGTCCATGACACACTGTTATACTGAATGCGACTGGAATCGGTTCGTACCAAGATGCATGACAAACTCTCGACCAAAAATTTCTAGGTATATAAACTTTTACCTGTTGTAAATCTTCTTCAAGGTTCGGTTTTGTTCTTCCATAGCGTCCTGCATGTCGTCCAAGTTGCTGTTGTATGTCGACACGTGTACCGCGAGTTTTATCATTTCTTTCGACTTCGCCGTACCCTGGAGTTTCAGACAGCCTTTTCGGAACTCGTCTATCGTGATCTCGCCGCTGCTATCAAATGCAAAAATGTCTGGGTCTGGAAGATTCCGCGTTTTGTTTTGCAGTTTTTCCAAGCTCCGCCAAGTCTGCAATGCAGGGCATAGCATCACAGGTTCTGCAGCCCCTTGGTGATGCCTATTCTGCATGAGAAATGCTCTCTCAGCATGGCCAGAAATGGACAGCTTTTGCACGCCATGCAATACAGATTTTTGTAGGATGCGCAACACGCATCACAAGTTCGCAGCCTTCCGGACCCAGACACTTTTGCATTTGATAGCTGCCGTCGGCGTCGAGGAGGTCAAAGAGCATGCGGAGGTCCTCTGGCGGGACGTCGATTAATTCTAACTTTTGCTTCACCTGAGATGGATTTTGATATTGCATTTCATGCAAGTCGCTGTTATCTCAGAGTGCTTTGTACTATTGCAACTACACTCACATTTCTTTTTCTTTCGGGCCTCGAGATTACCGACATGTGAGTTTCGACCCTGAAAGGCATATGCATATAGAAACATCAACACGATGAACCACCCGTACTATACCGTCTTCTTGCTAAGCGCCTCGTCGAATTCTTCTCTTGATAGCTCGCCACTCCCGTCCGTGTCTGCGGCTTCGAATATTGCCGTTATGGAGTTGATCACCAGTTGCTGGTGTCGCAGCACGATCTTCTGCATGTTCTCCGTGTTTTTACTGGCGGCGTAGATGGCGTTCTCGCAAATCACCCCGAGCACGATGTTCATCAGACCGAAGGAGATCAGGAAGATGAAAACCAGGAAAAAGATCGTGTAGGCCGGGTATTCCTTGATAATTGGTCTCGCCACTTTGCTACCCCAGGAATCCCCCGTCGTCACTTGGAACAGAGTGTACATCGACTTTGGGACCGATCCCCAGTAATCCTCCTTGCTCCAAGTACCGAGGTACCGCAGCGCCGGGTCCGTGTTCTGGCCGATCAAAATCGTGAAGATGATGCCGATCACGTACCTAGGGGATGGGGGTATGTTTATTGAGACATCAATTTCATGTAACCACAACAGCCCCAACACCTTTTGAAGATGAAAGAGCTCTTTTATGGTTCTGACGAGTACTGCAAGAAGATCCGAATCGAAAGCAACCACGATCGAGCGAGAAACATCAAACAAAAAAATTAATACAGGATGATGAGCAGCAGACAGGCGACCCAGACGAGCGTTTTACAGGCTTCCACCATACCGTTCACCAAAAGGTACAGCTCTTTGAACTGACGCAGCAGCTTGACCAGCCTGACTAATCGGAAGGCACGCAAGACACGGAGCACGGAGAAAATCTTCAGACCACCTCCGCCCCCGCCGACGATGGCCATCACCCAGGTGTCCAGAATAGCCATCATGATCAGGAAAAAATCAAACCTGTCGTGGTAAATGAAGAAAGCTTGACACACACAAGACGTTCCTGGGATGACTTTCGTTCATGACAACTGTGCGGGTCCTCTTGCGTCACGAATCATAAATTTGGGTGCTCGTGCACGTGCTAAAAGTAAAACACTCGTGCTTATGAATCGGAAAGAAAAAAACGTGTTAAAAAATACTTGTTCCAGTCGTCTGCCCAGTAGCCTGGCCATGAGAAGGCAATGATTTTCAGAATCATTTCTCCCAAGAAGATGATGAGAAACACGTACTCGAAAACGTTCCATATCACGTACTCCGACGGTTCGCAATTTGTGGTGGACTGTTTATTTTCTTGCAGTAGGTTTGTCATGCACTAGTTCTAGTACGTATGACATCACAAATTAATAAAAGCCCTGACACAACTCTAGCTGAAGCTTGTTTGCGAACAAATTCAAATCGAACGAATCCTGCAATATGGCAATTCTGTGCCTAAAAATCACAGTATACGTGGCAACTGAGATCGGTTTCCAATCCGATCACCACCGCGTTGATTGCGTATCCTGTGCAAAAGTATCGTACTCGTAGTAATTGCTATCATGCATGACAAATGTCCCTTTTTAGGTAAATCAGCATTACAAATTCCATTTTTCTTCTTGAAAAAATTTGTGATGCAATTTATAGTAGTACGATACTTTTGCAATGCATATTGCGATCGTCACGTTGATAAAGATGGTGAACCCCCGGCTGCGCACAATCTCACCGTCCGTCACCCATATCAACTGCAAAAGTGTCTGCGTCTGGAAGAGTGCCAGACTTGTCATGCAGGTTTTCCATGACCCATAAGGTCTGGTATGTAGGAGATAGCATGACAGATTCTGTGAGATGAGTTCTATCATGCCTATCCTACATGAGAAACTGCCTCTCGATTAGGTCAAAAGTGGACAGCTTTTGGTATTCATGCAACACAGATTTTTAAATGATTCAGATGTAGCATGACAAGTTGCTTTGTTCCAGACCCAGACATTTTTGCATTCGATAACCCAGTAACGGAACCCGGTGTGCACGGACGCGACGGTGGCAGTCTCGGTACTCGCATCGGAGTAATCATCCTGGTTCTCCTCCTCCTCTTCTTCTGGCTCTTCGTCTATCCTGTGTAAAAACGTCACCACCCCAGAGTTGTAATGCTGATTTCCAATGACAGGAACATTTGTGATGCGCATACCCATGGTAGACATTTCCAATCGTGTTCTAAAACTTGTAATGCTGTAAACAGGATAAGCAGATGGATTTGTAATGCGGCTGTCCACGCTAATCTGCACTACAGTACGGACTGACATTTGTCATGCGTGACCACCAAAACTTCTAGGTTTGTGTTGCGAAATCCCCATCTTGACTCTGGGGTGGGGACGTTTTTACTCAGAATATCGTCCTCCTCATCCTCTGGCTTCGTGCTCGCCAGCGTAGTCGTCTGCGACTGCTTGCTGCCGGCCCGCATCTCGCTCTATGTTTATTTGCGCTGGCGGTTTCTTTCTTGCTTTGGGAAAGAAGTAGGGTTTCGTCTGACCGTAGATGTTGTCCCCTTACAGCGAAGAGTTCTCTTCCCGCGTACGTTAAAATTTCACCCGTGGCGACCCCAGGAGGAGACTGGCTGTCGCATTCTTTTGGAGTCACAGGCACGATGAATGGTGCGAATCTGTACCAAATGCCGCGTGTCAATTCAACGCTACTAGTACTAGTTTGTGCTGAAGATCTTCACTTCGTAACGTGCAATCAAATACGAATTCAGATGAGTCAGGCGATTTTATTTGTGAATTCACTGTGTATTTATTTCTCTGTCCTTTATTGTGCGGCCACCTCTGCACCCTGGTGCGATTTTTAGTCGTGTGCAACTGCGAAATTCGAAAGAAGTTTTCTGCACATGCGCAAAACGATAAACCAATCACATACTATGAGCTCTCGTCACGGGATGTTGTACGACGTCAATTTCTCCCCTCAACAGCGACAAATCAGGATGAAATTCTCGCAACTACGTCTCTACTCCCCGTCTCTCTCCTTCCCCGTCTCTCTCTCTCTCAATGTCATTCGCTCTAACTTCTCTCACACTCAATCTGCGCATCCTCATCGATCCCTCAGTTTTTCGTTCTTTCATCCTCGAGGTTTTACAAAAAGAAGCATCTATGTATGAATATCGAATGGGTACTCGGTCTTCCGCGCGGAATGCTGTACATGCAGCATCTTCAAGCAAGTGCAAAAGACTGACTTCTTGTTCTTGTTCATCATCATATTGAAAGAAATTTATACAAATTTGTCTTTGTACAGGGTGGTATCGAACTACAGGCTTCAAAGACTACTCTACCTCTAGTAAAAGAATGAATGGAGGGATACAATAGGGAAGGCGGGTTCTTACTCTTTACTGTACATACACAGCGAAAACCGAGCGTGAACAAGTGATCGCATCAAGAACGGGAACGCCTGGATACATTAGAAAGATTACAAGCAAATAAAAATCATCTGAAAGGTTAAAAAGATATGTGAGGCACAAGCATTTCTCTAAGCTTCTACGAAACGGAAACCCGACCCTGCATATCACAACGGTATCTCCAGCGCAGCGGCTGCCGCTTGTTCCGCACGGTCTTTCTCTTTGGAGGTTTCGGTTTCTTCGTTCTTCTCTTCCTTCTTCTCAGCATCTTCGTCCGCAGATGACGAAGCTCCTGCAGCTTCGTCGCCTTTCTCCTCCTTACCCGCAGCTGCTTCTTCCACCACCTTGTTCAACAGCGACCCCTTGTCTACACCTTTCGCCACCTCTGCCGAAGTACTATCAGCGGTGTTTTTCTTCTTGTCCACAATCCCCTCGCCACCTTCCCCGAGCTTTTCTCTTGTCCCGGCAGGCGACGTGTTCTCCATGTTTTTCTGATCCAGCTGGACTTGCTCGGTGCTATCCACCTTTGGTTGTGCGTTCTCCGCTGCGTGCGCGAGCTGCCTGGCACGCTCCTGGGGTTCCGTCGACGTCCACCGGTCCACGATGTCGCGACTCACAAAAGCCGCAATGGAATGAAACAGCTGCTTCATCGCGGAAATCTGGTTCGTTGCCCGGTACTTCTGGTCCACCTGCTTCTTTTTGTCGTTCCACTCCTTCGCGGCAGAAAGAAGTTGGTGCTCCGCGTCATCCGCCGTGGAGAGGCCGTTCAGAGACTCGTTGACTTCCTCTGTTTTGTAGAGTGGTGATTGGGATAATTCTAATTGTTTTTTTGTAATGAAAACGATGTTGAGAAATGAGCATCGATTAAAAGTGCAAATCAAAACGATTTTGAGGCACAACTCAAATCCTCAATAAAGTAAAGCCAACTATAATTTTTAAGTACTTACCAAGAAACTTGTGGTAGTGCTCTTGCTCCCCGGCGCCGTACTCGTGTGCCAAGTACTTCAGTCGGCGTCGTTGCTCCGACGCGGATGAGGAGGGCTTCAGGTTCTCCATATTTCGCACCGGCTCGTGCATGTAGGCCCGGCGATTCATGTCGCGCTCGATCGTATCACTGGAAATTTTTGGCACCTGCTCCTGTTCCTCCGTCTTTTTCTCCCGGCGCAGGTACAACGCCGACGAAAATATTACATGTTCGCCGGGCGAGAACAAGACGAGCGTTAAAAACAGCGGGAGGAAGCGGCCGGCGAAGAACATGTCGTTGTGACGAGGGTGAACAAGTTAGAGTTACTTTATGACTACATTAGGATCTATTTCTTCAACATAAAGTAGTCGGACGTTGTTTTTGCCTCAAGGTAGGTTGTCCTGGTCCCTCTCCAGGATTTGCAAAAAATCGAAACCGTCGCTTGAGAAGTAGACATCAGAAAGCAGCGAGAACGATGCTAATCACCTGTCGTGAGCAAGCTACTAAAGAGCTATGCTACTCCTTGACAGGACTCTCCCAAAATCACTCAAATAAGCCACGCTTTTGCATGGCGCCAGGACTTCTCACCTAGAATTTCCAATTCATCAACGATGCTGATACGAGGATCTCAATGAACGAACGCATTCAGCTTCGACGCCATCCTCTGCACGACGCTCACGAACGGACGGTCGCTCAGCGAAACACCACACCAATTGGCACCCCGCACGAGGCCGCCGCGTGGCTCGGCAAGACCAAGAAGCAGGTCTCGTCGCGCCACTTCGGTTATTAAAAAGTTTTTTCACCACTGCGAAAGAAGGAGAGAGACCCGGATTCATTTCATGGCTACAGCAGAGTCAACTGATCTGGCGATTGGACGGCCCAACACATATTGTCTTCCGATAGGAGTTAAAAATCATATACTTTGACTTTCTTTGTTGCAGAGAAAAAGATCTTCAGACATCATAAATAGCTCGATTTATTTTTTCGTCCCACAGTAAAAATACGACCTATTTAAATTCGCATAGTAGCTTCAGTCATTGCAGCAGCTTTTACGTCCTAGGAATAAAGGTGCTTTACACACCTTTGCTCTCGCAGCCCCATGCCTGTGCTCACCTTCGAGTCAGCTGTACAGTGACCTGTTCTTATTTCTAAAACCGAAGTTCTACACGAATTTTGGCCATATTATCTTCTGCGGATACAAGAGTATTGCTTTTCGTGTGACGTCGTCCTCGTCGATATTTTTCGTGTTCCATCGAGCAATATCTTTGCATCAATCATACCTTACCAGTAGTCACGTGACTGCGAAGGCAACATTTCTGTGTGTCTCACATGTCACGAACTTAGTGGTGGCGCGACCGCGAGGTATAATCTTCGAACATAGAAAGAAACTGACACTACAGACTAGTACGAAACAAACTTTCGAAACGGAAACTATCATACGAAACTAGCATCATAAGTTAGGTCGCTCTTGTACGTTTCATGAGGTTGTGTGGCATCGAAACAAATTATACTCTATTTTCATAGACTACTGCTCTTCCTGCATTGTACACTTTCATTAACGTTTTTCTATCGGTCTACTAATAATTCCGCTCGCCCTTGCAATCCTCCGAGTTGTGCTGGTGAGCTCATATTTTCTGTAGCGATCCCGAACTAACTATCAGGTTATGTAGAAGAAAGCTCTGATTTATTGAACTGTCGAAAATTCATTCGACAAGCGATGTAACGGAGAGTCTTTTCCTACACTGTATTTTTTAGCGGTGGCTGCAACTACCTATGTCTACGAAAAGGCGCTGACTAACTGGATCACCAGGTTGTAGCTTGTTCACACCACCGGATGGTGCTGTGAGCTGCACCTTCAGGTCACTCATAGTTTCAATATCGCCTCTTCCAAATAAGGTATCGGCTGCACCGGTGCTAATAGCTCGTCTCGCTATTTGTGTATAAGAAGTATTAAGAAAAAAAAATTGGGGAAGTTCACGGACAAAACTTTTTTTCGCTTCCTCCTGAAGCAGAAGGAAACTTTCTTGGCAACTCTCTTTATCGGCATGATTAGCTCATTGCTGCGAAGCAGATTCCTTAATCATCAATCTCCTCCTCCTTATGCACATAAAAACGGAACGACAAAATATTATGCACATAAAGCGATCTCTACCCAAAGTGCTGACTTCGCAAATTCCAAAGGCGTAGATAGTGGTGTAGTGTAGGTGTAAAACTAAAAGGTAGAAGAAAGTTCTCGGCAAATAAAGGTTAAGTGTGGATAGTAAAAACAGGCTTGCAGTTCTAATTTCGTCGGCGGAGTAGTAGTGTCTAAGTGAAGAAAGGGAGCTGCGGAGAGGTAGTAAACTGTGGTCATTAAATTTTGTTGGCGCCGTCCGTAGTCGCCTCACCACCTTCGACGAATAAAAAATGCATACAGAGCATAGCTCTTTATTTCTCTAGATGTGAAGTGCATTTTTTAATCATTCAGAAGTGGGGTCGTGTTTTTTCTAATTTCTGTATTATCATAGGCAGGGTGACTCTGTTTGTTTTACTGGTGCTATATTTCGCGGCTCCCAGGAGTCAGCAGGCTTACTTTCCCCGGTGTGATGTGGCAGCTCCTATACTCTTCATCTTTTTGACTCCTGGTACCGACGGCGACGAGAGTTATTTACTGGTTTTAGTTTTTCATTACTAATTTCTTGTCTACCTTCTATAATTTTTCGACCACGACTATGAGTGTCAAGTGTCGATTTAAAAAGACCTGTTTTTTTTCGAGTTCTTGTACTGAGTTGTAGCACGATTTGTATTCTAAAAGATATTTTGCTGTAAACTGCTAAAATTTATCCAGTGATAAGACGTGTAATACGTGATGCGAAAAAGAAAACTTGTAAAATTTCTCAAGGTTTTGAACTGTAACTTTATCCTAAAACTGTTTTATAATTTGCTAGAATTCTTGTCACTAAAAACTTCTGGATTGTTTACTTCAAGCGTGAAGTAGTCTTGTCTGATCTTTACTTTCAAAATACTGTGTTTTCCTTCTCAACTCATCGTATCGCGTCGCATAAGCACGCTCGACACGGTTCGATAAGTTGAGTTAGCAACTATCCCCCATAATATGCGAATCGGACGACAACGAAGAAAAAGTTCTATCCACGACTCCTCAGAACTGACGACAAGCGGTCTCTTATCGTTATCTCAGTCATTCAGAAATAACAGCACGAGCGCGTGCGCGAGCTGGAGCTCTACTTATGGAAGTTGTGTGCAGACCTTCAAAACAGTCAAAACTTTGCACCGCCGCTGCAGGAACGTCACAAGCAACTACTTGCCACGACCGCTTCTGTGCAATGCACGCAGGAGCTGTGACGACGCAGAGGAGGTTGAAGATTATAATACCTGTGGTCATGATATGGGTTTTAGTTTTTGATGTTTTTTTGATTGGGATCGTCATTGATTTGAAGAAGCTACAAGTGATTCTGTCATATGTCCTCTTCGGGAACTACCGTTTCTTACATCAGAGGATCATTCATTCATAGTAAATCATGCGATGCGAAAATGCAAGAAAAAACAGGGTTGTAGTAAGTACCTCCGTCGCACAGGTCGTCGAATCGCGGTGCCGGTGCACGCACAGAGCAGCTAGAGCGGGTACAAACGGTCTGCAACTGCATCTTCAATGGAGCTCAACATTTCGATGACTTGCAGCGAAAGCGGAACAACTACGAACATTTATCTACAAGTCGTGATTAAAAGTAGTACTACTGAATAGAATTGTGATCGAGGCTCTGACTCCGTGTGAAGATTGTGAAGATACACACATCATCAGCACCTCTGTTCATCTTCCCAGTTCCACTATCACTTGTTGTTGTTACTTGTAGGTGTACTTGCTCTTGTTCCAACAGGTCTGCATTGTCGCCGCGTTCGCTGGTTGTGCGAGTTGCCCGCTGTACTGCCCAGAAGTAGTGGGAGCATTCCCAGAACCCCGGTTGTAGCCGCCCGTCGCACCAGCACTCGTGGTGCCGCTGTGGCCCCGGGGTTGCTTCCGGGGGGGCAGGTCCGAGTGCTGCTGCATCGAATGATCTAGCATGGAGTTGTTGTGCTGCGCCGGCTGACCACCCGCCGCCCAAGTGGAAGCGGTAGTGGTCCCCGTAGCACTGCCGCACGAAGGAAGGTGTTGTCCGCTAGTCGTACTACTGCCCGCGATCGAGAACAGCGAATTAGTTGTACTTGTATGATCGTGCTGCTGTTTCATGGTGACATTCACACTGCCACAGCCATTGCCCGCAGACTGAGAGGAGGAGTTCGACGTCGTCAAATCGATGCTCATGTGCTGCGGTCCGTTGTTGTTTGCTCCTGTAGTTGTTCCGGAAGTTGTAGAAGTGGATAGCTGTTGCAAAGAGTTGTAAAAGCTGTTATTCCCCCGATTGTGCAACGTGGTACTGCAACTGGAGCCGCCCGACGAGAGCATTGTGGCGTCCACCTGGTGCGTGCTGCTATTGTGGAACGATGAATTGCTGCCCCCCGCGGAAGAGATCGCTGTTGTGTTCGTAGATAAAGAGTTGTTGTGCTGTTGGTGTTGTTGTCCTGGCTTGGTCGTGCACGAACCACCTCCGTTCAGCATGCTTCCGAAAGCAGAGTTTTGGTGTACTAGTTGTCCTTGTCCCGCCGACGCCGTCGCACTGTGGTGTCGCTGGTTGATCTCGCCCACCGTTGCGCGTATGCGGTGCGTCGAGCTTTCGGAAGGGTTAAACAGCGAACCAGTTGCGCCGTTCGAAGCTCCTGTGGTCGTTGTTCCGCCACCACCGAGAGACGTTCTGGCTTGTAATCCGCCAGTGTCATTGTGATTGTGTTGCTGGTGAATATTAAACTGAGATTGCTGATTGTTCCCCATGTTGTTATGCTGATGCTGCTGTTGGCCCCCGCTGGAGGTTCCCCCGATATCCGACATCTGCTGCGACGACGATTGCGAGGTTTGGGTACTAAATTGGTCTCGAAGACTGGTACCATTGCACTGCGAGGTACTGGACGAAATGGACATAGAATCTCGGTGTTGGCTAAACTGGTCCTGCTGCTGGTGCATCACAATGTGGTACGAGTCGTTACGGGGAGCAGTAGTTGCTGTGCCGGCACTTGTTCCGAGGTGCTGCTGCTGTCCAACGACATCCATTTCCATCGACTGCTGTACCACTTCCATTGCCTGGTGCTGGTTGTTCATACTCACACTGCAGGAGCCACCGGCACCGCCCAGAACCGTGGTGGTCGCATCACTGAACGACCCACGGAGATGTTGCTGCTGATTCTGTTCCGTCGCGTGTTGGCCACTGTGACCACCGTGTTGTTGCTGAGAGGACGAGTTCATGGTTGTGTTACTGCAGGGTGTGGGGATGCTTGCCACCGGCGGAGGCGCAGGAGCCGTAGTTCCTGCTTCCGACATGATTGCGTCCTGTTGCTGCGATGTTGCGGCGGAACAGTTGTGGTTACTAGACTGCTGCTGCTGCTGCGCCACCAAGTGCTGCGCCCCACTGACATGCGGATTGATGGGGCAAACCCCCGGCGGAGTGCCCTGCGGGATCGTAACACAACCGCTATGACCGCCCAGAGCACCAGATGTGGAAGCTTGTCCGTGAGCTCCTGCAGCTCCAGTTGCACTGCTGCCCCCGTTCACGACGCCCCGGTGCAAAATCGTGTGACTACGGAAACCATCGCGGAGCTGCGAGACCAGCGCGCGCAAGTCCGCCGTCGAAATTGCGTGCTCCGAGATTTGCGCCGTAGCGGGCGACTGGGACCCCGGGGCTTCCTGCATCAGTCTTCGCTTCTCCTCGAGCCGCTTGGAGGGGGCGAAGGAGTCAAACGTCTGCATTTTCTGCAGAATCGCGTGCACGTAGTCCTGATTCTTGTGGGACAGAAACCAAATGGCGAGCGCGATGCTCGTCATCTTGTTGCCGTAGAGGAGCTCCGGGTGGTACAGAATCACATCCACCGCATACGACTTTTTCGACCGGATCTATGGAGTTGTTCAGTGAAAGAGAACTTTCGTTTTGCTCATTCTCATGCGTAAATTTCAATTTGATATTGATACATAGTCTTGTATGAATTTCAATCTACAATCACCATGCATCCCCATCGCAAAACCACGGACTAACACAAAAAAGCAGGGAGATTCTCTACTTCGCTGTTTCTATATAGAAAGTAAAATCCCAAAGGGAAGTTTGGATATACCTGGCACTGTGTGTCGAAGTAGTCCAAGAAGTCGATCAAGCAGGGTACGGACAGCCGGAACCGCAGGTATTTGATGATGGGCCACTCCAAACTCTGGATGAAGGCTTTCGCCGACGCGCAGCTGAACGCGTAGCGAATTTCCGGCACCGGGGCGGTGGTCACGTAATTCCCGACGTTGTCGATCCCTCCATACTGCTCCGCGGATACGCTGGACGCAGAATTGTAGTCCGGGCCACCGACGCCGGAAGAACTGGTGTTCATTTCGTAACTGTTTCCAGCAGAATTCGACCGGTTGGCGGAAGACGCGTTGTTGTTCGCATTGTTGTTCCCACTGCTGCTATTCGTATTCCCACCTGCTGCTCCCCCGCTACCGCTGTTGCTGTTGTTACTCGGAAACAAATACGGCACGGCCGCTTGAATCAGCGAGTCGTAGTGCTTGCTGTAGTGCTTCCGGAAGTCCAGCTTCATCACCAGACTGGTGCACGCAAGGCCTAACGCCCGGTGCGTCATGGTCTGCGACCAGTTCGAGTTGAAGACCGGGTTGGCCACGTGCTGCGGCGTCAGCTCGCCGCCCTCGCCGATCGGATTTGGCAAGTCCTGGACAATGAACTGGGAGCCGAGCTGGGTCGCGATATCCTGGTGCAGATCTTCCAGGACGGTGGGAATCTGCCTGCCGTAGAGCTCCGATTGCTGCTGGTGCACCGCGGATAAGATGTTCGAAGGGTTCAGCGGAGACGGTGTGCCTGGTAAGTGTCGTATTTATTTTTTGTGGGTAGAAGAAGGTGAAGGACCTTCCTTTGAATGAGAACTTGAACTCTTCGATGCAAAAATCGTACATACTTCAGAAAACATCATCATGCAGCTTGAGAAAGCCACTTTATCAACAAATCCTCGTACCTTGCGCCTGGTCCGGCGTTTTCGGCGAGCTGGCCACTGTGGACACGCTTGCGGACATGGGCGACGGGCAGATCACCTTCCCGGCTTTGTTCACGAACCCCCCGGCATTGTGTCCTCCTTGCAGCGAAGAGGATCCGTTGTTCTGCAGCAATGTACTGTGGCCGAGACCGCTGCTGTTCAGTACGGTGTGCTCCAGAAAGCGGTCGAACATCTGGGTAGTCTTATCAAATGCAAATATGTCTGGGTCTGGATGAGTGCAACTTTGTCTTTGTCATGCACGTTTTGCATGAGCCATAATTTCTGTGATATATGCTTTAGCATGACAGATTTTTAGCGGGCTTCCTGATGCCTATTCCGCATGACAAATGCCCTCCCCGTGGAGCACAAACTGGGCTCCTCTTGCTGGTCGCGCAATACAGATTTTTTCAGAATCCAAAGGTAGCATCACAAGTTCCAACTTTCCAGACCCAGACATATTTGCAATGCATAAGTCTTGAAAAAGACCGAGGACGGAATTTCCGACGTTTCCAGTATCATCTTCAACCACTGGAACAGCTCTTGCCGCTCCGATGGGTTCCACAAACCTGTTTAATATTTGCGATGTCGGACCGAACGTTATTTTTCGCTCGAAAATTTCCTTTACTCATCTGAGATGATGACGAATCAATGCGAATAACAATAACTATTACCAAATATAGCCGCCGGGGCGGAGGTAGTGAGGTCGTGGGCGTTTTCTTGCCGGCCACCCATCACCTTGGCCGCGACTTTGCTTTTTCTGGGCCCGCCATACCGCCGTGAGTAACGTTAGGCCGCACGGTATGGCGGCCGCTTGATAAACATCGCAAATTTTGGCAAATTCCCGAAATTCCTTACCGAAGGCCAGCCCCCATGCTATGGGGCCGATCCGGGTGCCACGGAGGGCGCCCAAAAAGCGAAGAAAAATCGGGCCCATAGCATGCGGATTGGCTTTGCGCGTCTGGGAGGCTTTTTCTTTTTCGCGTTTTTATTACTAACGCCGGCGCTTTTTGCAAAGCTTCCCAGGCTCTGAAACCGGCGAAAAGGCGGCCGCTTTCGCGGCCGCCCAAAATGCTCCGAAATCGCGGCCGTGCCATGCTGTTTCGCTGTTCTAATTTTGGGCGCGTTTTTTGCGCGCCCCTTTTTGGGCGCCCCAAATCGCCAGAAACTAAGGCGGTGGGCGCCTCAGAAGGGCGCCCCTTTTGCCGGCTCCCCTGCGTCGTTTTATTCAGTGCGAATCGATAGAATCCGCTCGGGCTTTTTTGCCGCAAACGCCCCGGCCGCTTGATAATTGCAAATTTTTTATGTGCAAAAACACTTCCGGCCGCTTGCAAACTGCCGGTCGTTTTTCACGGGAGCTGTCAAAAAAACTCCCTGGTTAGAACCGTTCGGTGACCTCACTACATACAAAGTAGACAAGTACAAAAAAAACATCCATATTAGTACCCATCAAGAAAGCGTCGACGTGGATCGGATTGTGGCAGCTGAGTTCGTGCAGCGCTGCGAGCAGCGGCTCGAACATCTTCATCTCCACCGGAAATGTGTTGCGCGGCATGATGCCCGGATGAAATTTCTCTTGCATACAGAAGTCGTAGTGGGATATCAGTTTGTTTCGCTTTTTGAAGTTTTTTTTTAACTTGACTTTATCTTTACTTTAATACTTTTTATACTCAGGTTTTTTACTTGTTAAAAATTCATCCCCTCTTTTGGCACACAAAGTAGTCCTCCCTACGCAGTGTTTATTTCATTGCGGTTTGGTTGATGATGATGTTCTGGCAGACACAGAGGAAGCGTCGAACCTTAGATTTTTCTTCTTCAAAAAATGTTGAGGTGCGAAGAACTCAATGTGAACATACGAAACACTCGCGACTTTTGTGCGTTTTCAAGTGACCCCTCTCATCTCCTACTTCTACTCCTCGTGCTTCGCTCAACTGGTTTATTCGAGAAACAAACGACGTACGTCTAGCATTTCTTTCGAGATCAGGGACACGCACAGATGGACTCATACTCTGAAACTCGCTAGATTGATACGAAATTTGTCAACAAGCGAAGCTCTTGTTCCGCCTCTTGGCAATTATGAATTGATTCAGAGCGACTACCGACTTGGCCAAAAAAAAAAAAGAATTGCAGCACGCTTCTTCGACGACAGTTCGCAGCAACAACCGGTGTAGAATTTTGCGCTGGCCTGAAAAAAGCTCAAACAACGGTTGAAAGCCTACGCCCAGTGCGTGTGCCGAAAATAATTTGCCTTGCATTTCTTTAACAGGATGAAACAGAACCTCTTTACGTTTTCGCACTGAAGAACGTGCTGTGGTGCACAGCCCCAGCCGCATCTCCTACTTGTACTTGTGGACTAAAGTAAGTAAAATAAAGAAAGCTGTTGCTGCAGCAGGATTCGTGCAAATGTGCCTGTCCGCAGCGGCTTCTTTCCCTTGTTTGTTCCCCGGAGCAACGAACAAAGAAATAAATCATCGCAATTCATTGAGCATGACACCATACACGCCTCAAAAACTCACTTCCTTCATTCCTTTTCCACGCCGACCCCATTCACTCTCCGATACTCCTGCGCGTTCGCTAACGCCGCCGCGCTCTGCTCCAGACTCCGCTGCGCGTCGCTGTGTACTTGCTGCGCGGTTGTGAGGATTTCTTGCAATTGTTGCTGCAGGGCGTCCGCGTACCGTTTCGCGTGGGTGGTGAAAATCACCTCCGTTTCCAGTTGTTCCTCCAGATCTTTCCGCGCATTGGCCGCGACCTGCGCCTCCGTTCGCGGCAGCGGCTCGTCCCGCGGGTTCTCGTGCATCTTCGCCTCTTCGTCGTGCTGCTTGATCGCCTCCTGGCAGTCGCACATCAGGTCGCGTTTACGTTTTTTATGGATGTGTCGGGATCGAAATCGACAAAATCGAAAAACTTGTGATGCATAAAATGTAGAGCACTGAAGGCCTGTATTGGTGAGCAGGCATATGAGGGCGATTGTAAGCCTGTTTAGGGGTATGCAATGTGCTGCCAGAGTAGCATGACAGGAGCAGCCCAGCCTTCTTTCCCCAAACAGCATGACAGACTGGATTTCGGTGCTCCAGAAATTTGTCGCGCACCACTTGAAAACTGAGGCTCCGACTGACATTGATTTTGTGCATCACAAATTTTTCAATTTTGTCAATTTCGATTCTGACACTCCCATATTTTTTTCCGATCGTGTAGTCCATCGGGTTTGGAATTTTCCCCGCGATGGCGGCCGCTCCGGATTTAATCGCGCCGAAAAGGAAAGACGTGGGGGTGGATGTGTTGGTCGCAGCTGAGTATTTGTTGATCCTGTTTCTCGAGTTTTTCCAGACTGGACGGGAGCTGTTCATGTTGTGAGATTCTTGGTTTTCGGTTTCGAGAAAATCTTCTTGGCTCTGCAGGTGCAAATTCGAGTGGGAGTCGTGGAAAAAACTGCAATTTCTTCCTGGGTGGCTGCCTCGCGATGTAATCTTCCCCGGGGGCCCTTCCAGATGTGTTAGTTTACTGGAAAAAGAAGTTCTGGTTGCAGCGACCGAAGGACATGCATCCGCGCGTTCCCTATCATGGAAGAACCGCCAGGAGGTCGCAGCTGCGTGGCTGTTGGTCTCGTCACCGTCCACATTTCCAGTGGAAAAGAAGGAAGAAAGCATCGTCCCAGGATGTTGAAGAACATCATCAAATAAAACTACCCGGGCGGCCATCTTTCTAATACCAATCTATTAAGGTCGCGCCCGGAGGGCGATATTGGTAACCAAAAGCGTGCGCGAACATCGATCTAGCCAGCGCGAAGGCCCGCCAGCCTTGTTCAAGCTGACCCCTGGCCCTGACCTGTTCGGGTCATCGGGGGCTTCCGGATTTCTATTCAAAGCTTATCGCAGGAGCCTGCGGGCCGCCGCGGGCTCCACCACTTCCCCGCGGCCCTAAAGGGCCGCGGACAACTACTGTCGCCCGCGGCGGCCCGCAGGCTCCTGCGATAAGCATTGAAGGCGAAATCCGGCTACTTCGCAGCGGGACATCCTTTCGATGCCTCTTCAAAAAAACGAGTCTGTTCTGGAGGCCACTATACCGCCCCACATAACGTTACGCACGGGGGCACGCTGGCCAGGTAAAATACACAAATTTCAAAAAGTGATGCAATTTTCTTCATTTCCTGCTGCCCTTTTGGGCCACCCAGATCGGGCATTTCCAAGCGGGAGGAGATCTCATTTCGCGACCCTCAGAGAGGATGAAAACCGTGCCCGTGTGACACACCTCCGCAGGCTTGATAGCTGTTTTTTTTCGTCCAATCTCGACGGTGTGGGCCGTGTGACAATTTGAAAAGCCGTCTTGGAGCGGCAATTTCCAAGCGGCTTTTGCTTTTTCAGCAAAAATTGTCATTTTCAATTTTCAAGCGGCTTCCGGGGACTGGACAAAATCGGTAAATTTTGTCGGCCGCTTGCATGCTGCGAAAAATTGCATTTTTTCAACGCTTTTTTTCAATTTTCAAGCGGCTGGAGCTGCCCGGAGGTGACGCATTTTCCGCTATAAAACGCATCACACCACCGGCCCTTGCCGAAAGTGCCACAATCTTTTTTCAGATTCAGACCGGGCGGAGCTGCAAAAATGCTCTTTTTTACCCTTTTCCCACTTAGTAATTGCTGTTTTGGCTGCTTTCCGGAAAATTCCCACCAATTCTGCCCGATCCGCTTTCTGAAGGCAAAACACGCTTGGTAATGCCCGATTTTTCCAGTGATTGCATACCCCCGAGTCCCTCCCATATGGCAACGGCAAAGCCTTCGCGCTGCGTTTGCGATGGATGAGCATCTCGCAAAGAGCGCTTTGCGCGCGGGCAAGCCCGCGCGCAAAGCGCTCTTGCGAGCGCTTGCGCACGCTTTGGTTACCAGATCAAGCCGCTTTCTCGATTGTCGAGTCTCCGCAGCTCAGGAAGGGCTCCCGTACTACCGGGTGGGTCTCCAAAAATTCCGCGTGGAGTTTGCTTTTGTCCGCGTAGTGCCGCACCCGCTGCAGGTCTTGCACCAATTGCGACACCTGATTTTGCAACTTCACGATCCCCGCCGCCGCGCTGCTCTGGTAGGCCGCCGCAGTCTCTAGTTGCTTTTCCAGAAGCGGAGAATCGTCCGATAATTCTGTCGTAGGTGATGCGGACGCGAAAGAAGTCGTGAAAACTTTCGATGTTGTCGGACGAGTAGAGGAAAAACCACCAGTGGATGATGTTGGCAGACAAATTTGTTGTAATTGCGATATCAGGTGATCGGCTGACAGTAGAAATGCAGACCCAGACGTCATGGTCCTCTTTGGTCTGCTACTGCTTTCCTGTGCTGGCGTGGGTGCTTAATTTAAGTAGTGCGAAGAAGATGTCGAAGATCATCGAAGTCGAATCGAAGCAACAGGACTCCGAAAACATAAACGATTGAGCAGGGTGGATACACGAGCGAACTTCCTCGTCACAATAAACTCCACAGCAACGCTGTCGATGTTCGTCGATTCGCTGCAATTCTCAGAATGTCTGCGAGGAGTAGATGACAAAGCCTACGAGGATTCAATTACGGTAC
Source organism: Amoebophrya sp. A120 (assembly GCA_905178155.1). Lineage (NCBI taxonomy): Eukaryota > Dinophyceae > Syndiniales > Amoebophryaceae > Amoebophrya > Amoebophrya sp. A120. The sequence continues at coordinate 2,444,845 of CAJINV010000011.1, read as the reverse complement.
GATCCTTAAATGCCCCACACATCACGAAAACGTCGAACGCACGGCTTCATTTCTTCGGTTGATGGTACGCTCCTGCGACCACCGATTTTTTCGCCTTGTTGATCGAATCATTCTGACTTGCTGTGGTTCCCGTGACTCTACCTTCCTTTGCGAAATGTAGTACTTAGTTATATCATCGTATCTGCTATCGACGAAGTAGTCGGTCTTTGACACTTTTTCCCTCATTCGCTGCTTTTTTCACCGCCTTCTGTTCCTCGTACGCCGTGTCCGCGTTTTCCCGTGCTATTCTGCGAATCTGGATGGCCCGCATGGCCTGTTCCGCGTCCTCGTAGCTTTTCTCCATCACCTCATCGTTGCATTGCAGGGTTTCCAAGTCCGTACTCACCATGGGATTTTTGTAGGCCGCCTCCGCCTGCGTTTTTGCTTTTCCCGTGTAGATGCGGAGCATGTTGAGGGAAGAGTCGGCTTTCGAGGCAAGCTCGTTCAAATACTTCGCCCCGCGCATCATATTGTCATTGTACACGACCTGCTGCTGAAGTTGCCGGGGGAGTAGCAGCTGCTGCGTGAACTCCTCGAGTCGCATAGTTTTCGTTTGTGTTCGGTCGTGTTCGTGTACTCGCTCTTTTACTTTTGCTAAGCAGAGGCTCGGTTTGCATACGCATCAAAAGTTCTTCCATAATAAATTGCTCATTTATTTCATTCTTCCGAAACAGAAAATGTGAAAGTATAGTAAGTATTCGCTCAGATTTGCCTAATGTCGACACAGCTCTAATTGCTTCTGTGTTCTGGTGCTCGGAGCGGTCGCATGCTTGTTACTCTCATCAAGCGCGCAGACAAGTTGTTGTCAATATCATCTTCTCTCCCTGATGCATACTACGATGGTAGCAAAGTAAGTCCGCGCTCCACTCGGATTGACAAGAAGTGTCTCTCCGCAGCTGTCGATCTCAACAAAACGCAGGGCTGGCGACACGACTTCGCCACGACTTTTTTGTGGGCCACCCACAGGGCGAAAAACTTGCTTTATCGAACAAAACCTGCTACATGGACTTCGATGTCCAAACAATCAAGAATCCACCACGGGAACAACTTTAAGCACCTTTTTATTTTGAGTAGATAGTCAATCGAGCTCGCAGTTCTAACTTTCTAAAACAAAAGCATTATTGTCCGTAGGTTGAAACAGTAAAAGAGCCAAAAGACCTCGGCTCGTAGACCGAGGCTTTTGTCTCTGAAAATGATGTTTGCAAGAAGTTCGCGCATATTTTTCAGGATTCATTTTGTACGAAAGTGTGTATTCGATTTGGCGATCGTACGCGTAATAGACATCGGCTCCTTGAAGTGTGGTGAAGTTCTCGAGTTATAAGGCAGAAGCAGGTAATTGGTGGCGACGACACGTTCTGGCTTTTCTTCATCTGCTGCTTGAGTTCATGCTGAAGGTGCGAACGACATATGGCTCGGCACATAGCTGTCGTTCTAAAGTAAGTAGTGCCTGGATCGTCTATCATCTGCTGTCAATAACACCACCTGTTAGTTTCGCTGGTGGTCCGTTACCTTTGCAAGAAGAGAAACTTGCATCATATCTGTCTCCCGCCCTTCTACAGAGGCTGCGCGTAGCCGCATTGAGAAAACGAGGACTAGCGTGGTTTCAGCTTATCCTGAAGAAGCAGAAATGACATTTATGAACCTGCAGTATGTACCAGACCATCTTCGCAACGGATATTAAGTACCTACTCCTTCATCGCGCGCAACGTCAGAGATAAAGCCCACTATCAAGTGTGCCCTATCAGATAGTTGTCACTTGCAGCGATAATTTGTGTGTGAAATAGTCAGCATAATTGGAAGAAAGACAATACAGTGAAAAAAGTAGAAGCAGAGACAAAGAAGCCGAATCTTATCGTAAAAACACTGAAGATCAATAAGCCGAGTTTCTAGCTTTCGTTCCTGAACAAGCACGGCACGCGGTCTCGCCTAGGCATAAGCTAGGACAACAGCACCCCGTGCACCAGCTTGAAACGAAATTGAAAAACGCAAATTACAGTCAGCAAGCGGCACGAGGTCAAAGAGGGGACGAAATAAGATCTGCAGAATAAATAGAAGCACTTTCAAGAACCAACACCACAACAACGAAATTTCACTTTCTAAAAAAAAGAAAATCACTAGTAGATAGATCCGATTTCAGATCATCGATGCAGAATTAGCGAGGAAAAGGAAAAATACTTTATAGAAAAGTTGTGACGAAACGCATAAAACTTCAGAATAATTTACCTCCAAATACTGCTAAAAGTCATCTGGCAAGAAGAGCATAAGGCAATTTTTTTGCGATGAAGTAGTAGATTTTTTTTTTGAAAATGGTAGAATTAGCGATAAATATTTGACCTCCTACTTTCGATCATGCTAGTACTCCGAGGCCGACTCGAAAAAGGGTTTACGGTTTACGCTAAAAATGAATCATCACTATTCGCATAATATCTATTTTGTCGACAATTATTTATCTTCAGTAAATAGGACAACTGAGTTCGATGCTGAAAAGAAAAGAAGTACGTAAGATACATAGCTACAGGTTGACAGTATTACGCAACAGATACAGATAGTAAAACCAATTGCAACTAGACCCTAAAGTAGACAATAGTCGCACCGAAGGCTGAAAAAAACAATGTGAAACGTTCCCCAGGTTTTTTGGGCGATGAAAAACAAAGTCGATGCTAGAGAGTAGTTATTCTTATTCCTAAAGTTCCCACCTGTATGTCGTTTTGTCAACACAACGACTGATTGCATCAAGAAGCCGAACCGGCAATAGAGAAGGCAGAAAACAAGAACTCGAAAAAGTATTGTATAAATTTCATACGAAAATTGTAAACTTCTAATGTGATAATTTTCTTCCAAACAATTATACTACAATCGAATAATGATATCCTGCATTCGGAGGAGGAAGGAAGCACCGAGCAGCCCAGCCCCAGCGAAAGTACGGCAGATGTGAAATAAACCGATTTATTTCCAGATCAAGAACTTGAACTTCTACTGTTGTGTCTTATCTCATATTTTTTGACCTTTGTGACTTTTCTCGCGTTTAGTTTCGTATCTTCAAGATTCTTCTGATTAGTTTCGATTTAGTAGAAACGCGTATCAAGAACAAGCGGAAACAAAAGAAGCAAGAAAGCAGGTACTAAACCATTCCATACGACGACGACGAGCACCACATGAAGCAACATCCGTCAAACAGCAACACGCGGCGCGACAACATTGTGCGACGGAAACGACGACGGGGTTACCTGGAGAAGAAATGTTTCTTTACATCGTTTGTCTTTGTTCCCATTGTTGTTCTAACATGGGAACATGGGTCTGATGCTACCAAAACTTTCAAGTTCATTTACAAAACCTCCCGGTCAAGTGGGCACGAACGTAAGTAGTCAGTTGTTTGCTTGAAGAAGCACGCTTGGCTCTAACGTAACTGCCCGGACAAGTAGAACAGAGCCATGCAAATAAATAGGCACTGCGGCAGACGCAGCCTACGTATCTTTTTCCGATGCTTCATTTTCCTTCACTTTGAGTTTGATTCCTTGCTGCTGAGGCATATAGACATATTCTACAACATGAAATCGTACAACTGCAACTTCTCATGCGTCGTGTATGTCTCGAAGTCGAGCTTCTTTCTAGCGCTTTCTAGGCATGAAAAGCGAAAAAGCTTCTGCTTGCATAAAACAAAGTTCCTTTCATTTCCATTCGTTGTACCTATCACAGGTTCATTTTCAGTGCGCGCGCGATGATAACCCCGAAGTAAAAGGACGGTGAGGCCTCAGTTTCCATCGAACGAAAAGTCAAAGTGGATCAATCATGATCCGCAAGTAGTAATGCAAATCCAAATAATGCTTCAAATTCGCATAGTTACCTTGTCAAAATTGCCTCCCGTGCTGGAAATCCTTCCTTTATGCAGGCGCGCAAAAGAAGAGGCTCATCAACTCACTGTAGACTTAGTGGTTCTGGGATTTTTGAGCAGATACGGATGTTGCTACAACTGCGCCAGCAAAATGCGGTTAGTCGTATTCCTCTCGATACTTCTAGACTACGTTCGGAATAGTATACAATTCGAACCGCATCTTATCTTGACAAAGCGATACTAGGATCTGGTTTCTCCCATAGAAAAGTTTCATGAGGCAGTTGATGATCTACTTCTTGCGCGTCTCTAGTGCCATACGTCGCTTGGCCCGCTGATGTTGATCTTGGCAGATGGTCTGTACCACATTCCTCGCCGAAGAGAAAGGTTTCGCCGGAGGAACAACTGCCGCCACTGTGCACCGAAGATCGGACGAGAGAAGTCTCCCACTCTACTTCTGGGTAGCAGTGGTCCTCGCTGCTCTTCAGACCGGTTTTCATTGTCGTGTAGGAACAAGCGGAACTTGGTTGCAAGTCTTGTTCGGTGTTGCCGAACACTGTGGACGTGCAGGAGTCCGGCTTCTTCGTTCTGCCACCCGCCTGTGGTCCAGCACCCGCTCCCGCACCGCTCCACAAGTCTGCTTGTTGCCAATGACCGCTGCCGCTCCTGCGGGCTTCCGACACCGTGCTGCTGATCGTGCGTCGGAGACTGCAGCCCATCCCCCCGCCCCCGCCTTCGGAAGACGTCTCCGAGACCGGGTGCAGGGCGTAATCGCCTCCTGCATTTCGTAGTTGCTGCGTCTTGGTGCCGCTGCTCCAGCTCTTGCTATACTGCACGCCACTGTCAAATTGCTCGTCGTGGATAAAAGACGACGACCCGGAAGTAGTTGCACCACATGTTCCACTACCGAAAGCACCGCTGTTGTTAAACAGGTTCGACGTCCGGTGATGTTGGTGTTGTGCAAGTACAGTCATATGATCGTGGTGCTCGCGAGATGAACCGCCGAAGAGGTTGTGCGGCATAGTATGCTGATGCCTTAATACGCCTCCGCTGGTGCTGTCGTTGTCTACCGAGCGCACTTCGGAGGCGGTGGAACAGCTGCTGCTCGAAGCGCGGCCGGAGGCGGTCGAGGCGGTGGTTGTCCCGCAGCTGAAAGTCGTTGCACGGCCCCCGGGGGGTTTCGAAGCGGAATTGCTCTTCAGAGACGTCGCGGAGGAAAATAGTAACTTCCGGGTGCTCATATTACCTCCACTACTGCCCACACAGGACGGCGGCGTGCTACTGCGGTTGTCTGCGGTCTTGAAGCTCTTGTCCTCGTCAAAGAGATCATCGTCCATCGCTTCGGCATGATGAACATTGGATGCAGCGGAAGAAAAGAGCAAGTCCTCGGAGGTGTTGTGCAGTGTACTGTTTTCTGCTTTGCTTGACGATGTTGTACAACTACTAGAAGAAGCTGCCACCAGATTTTTCATTTGCTGCTGCGTGTACAGATGCTCCCGTACTTCGTCGCGCTTGGCCATGGCGGCCAGCACTCGGGGCGTGCACAGGTTCGCGCGAATGTGGTCCAGGTTCGCCGCGTCGCGGGATTGCAACCCGCCTCGCAGTCGGTCCTCCACGGAGGAGAGCAGTCGGACGCCCTCGCCTCCCGCACTCGCGTGGTTACTATTTGCGCCGGTGGTCGCCGCGCGACACAGCCGCCCCGTCGGCTGGTCGAACGCGGCGTCGGCTGGTCGCTGCGCGGAGGAGCCAGGAGAAGACTGAGCAGGAGCAGCGCTTGATATGGTTCTCGTTCCCACCGGGCTGGTTCTGTCATTTGTTCCACCTGCAGCTCCTGTGGTCGCGCTGTTGGTCATCATGGTGGTCGACCCCGGTACAACTAACGCTGTTTGTCGGGCACCTCCTAAAAGTTCTTGTCGCTCGCAGTCCATCAAATCCTCGGCTGCGTAGAGGACATTTTCCTCCTCATCTCCGCTCGTGGTCTTCTCCAGGATGAAGTCGTTGATCACCTGCTCTTGTCGTCGCATGTCCAGCGAGCTCGAATCCAAATCCTCGGCAAATTGGCTGTCGCGGACGGTGGACTCGATGCGCGAGGCAAACTTGCGCTTGTCCACGTAGTTCTTCTTGCCCTGCTGCTGGCGCCGCTTGGACAGCAGTAACGCCTGCTGGGTGGAAGAGGACATCGTCGAATTGGTCTTGTCAAAGTTCGCCGGTGCGAACGCTGCAGCGCCGTTGGGAGCGAAAATAGATCTGATTGTGTGGTCGTGTATCACTAGAAGATCAAAATAGGAACCCGAAATATGCTAAATCCTAAAACTCTAACTGCGTCGCCCGCGGACCAAGGTCGAGGCGTGGAGAGAGGATGATCCCGGATCGTAGAGGTGTCGTATGTAAGAATAAGTACAAGTGTGAAATAAAATGATACATAGTATATTCAGGTATTTAAAAACTTGCATACCTTGACGGCGCAAAGACAGCTCGATGATCGGTGGTATGATCCGCTCGGTGAAACATGACGCTGTTTCCCCGGCTGCTGCTGGTGCGACTGCTGGTGCTGGACGCGCCTCCGACCCCGCGCGCCATCTGGGCGCTGCGCGCCCCCCGGTAGAAGCTGGCGCGGGTCCGCGGGCTGCTCTGGTCCATATCCAAAGTCATGGCCGAGGTCTCGTCGTCCGACAACGCGTCCTTGCTGCCGTCTGCCGTTGTGCTGTTGTCGTCCGCGTGCAGGAGGTGGGACGCGGTGTAGTTCTGGTGGTGCTTCCGCAGGTGCAGCGACTGGTCCACGACGAAGTCCCGGTACAGTAAGTCCTGCTTGTTAACAGCTGCGTGCTGCGCAACACCAGCAGCTCCGGTCGTTGTTCGTGCTCCTGTTGTTGATGTTGCTGTGTCATCAAACATGCTGGTGTTCTTGGTCCTGGTCGTGCAAGTAGAACCAGCGGCGAAGCTATCGGGAGCAGTGCTGCTGTTGTTCACTGGTGTGGAGGAAACATACGGACAGTCGTCTTCACCAGTTGCGCCGGTTGTAGTTCCCATCCACATCACTTGCGCTGGCACGTCTGATCGCTCAGGCTCCACAACCGGAGCCGGCTGTTGTACTATAAGTTTCTGCGGATCTACTGTCGCCGAGGAAACATTCTGTTGCCGAAGGACATTCTGTTGCTCTGGTCTGCTAGATAGCAGTATGCTGTCATGACCGGTGGAAAGTTCCGCATTTTGGTTGGTCGTCGCTGCAGTCCTGGTGACCACGTCCTGCGACGGTTGTAGTTATCAAATGCAAAAATGTCTGGGTCTGGAAGAGCCATGCTGTTTTTGCATGACACAGAAGGTCTGGCATGGAAGCTCTAGCATCACAGGTTTCGAGAACCTTCCGCAATGCCGAATCCGCATGACAAGCCCCTATTTTGCAGACAAAAAGTGGGAGCCTTTGCTACGTATGCATGCGAGACTTTTCTGTGTTCTGAAATACGCATTACAAGTTACAATCTTCCAGACCCAGACATATTTGCAATGCATAGTAGTTCATCATGCACGATCTCCACGTTCTTGCACATCCCGTCCCCGCGCTGTCCTGTTCGTTGCGCTTGACCGGTAACTACATGTTCTGCTGCAGCTGCAGTCGGAATTTTCATAGGAACTGGTACTAAAACGCTAGTAGCACTGTTCGGCTCCATCTGGAGTTCCACCTCCATTGGATCGTGGGCAGTAGATGAGTCTTGGTCTTCCACTCGTCGACTAAACTGCTTCTCCTCGTGCAAGCGCTGTTCTTGGTGCAGCTCGTGCGACATTGGTGCAGCCGCGATGGTACTAGTCGCGCTCCCAGAGGTCGTCGGCTTGCGCACCGGACTCATGTGGCAGCCGTTGCTCGTGGACAGCACGTCCTCGCGGCTGACGCGGGGGAATCGCTCCAGACTGCAGTCCTCCACGGATGAAGTTGTTAGCCGGGGAACCAAGTTTTCGAAGCACTCCTTATCTGCATCGGCAATAGCACTGCTGTGCTGGCTATCACTACTAGCGTCGTCAATACCACGACTACAATTCGAATTTAATAGTATTCTGTAGTGGTGATCCACATTGGAGTTCAGGAGCCTACTGCTAGTAGCATTATTCTTGGACCACAGCCGGAGCAATTTACAACTAAATTCGCTCCACACAGAAGTGGTCGAGGATTTATTCTTGTTTGCAGCTATTTGCGCTTTCGTGGCCGTGGCGCTTTTTGTTTTACTGTCGTTGTCAACATAAACCCCTGCTCTTGCGCATTCTTGCATATTACCCGCGGTAGTGGTCTTGCTCTTGGGGTAGGGGTAGCTCAACATTTTCACAGGGGTACTGTTTATTTTCCTCGACCGTCTCGAAGCTTTCGGGTGGACAAAGGGCGAAATGTTGTCGGAGCTACTTCTCCTGCTCTGCGTTGGCGACACAGAGTAGACGGAAGCAACATGTTCTCCTCGTGCAGAAGTTTTACAACTTTTGCCACCAGTTTGTTCACCGCTGCGTGCACTTGCTTCTCTTCGAGTCGTGAGGCTATGTGTGCGCAATCTAGTACGCGAGAACGAGCCTGCGCCTCCTTGCTTGTTTCCTAGCTCATCTGCGGAGCACGTTCTGTGTCTTTTGGAGCGCCGCGTGCTAGGAGGTGTATCTGCCTCCACGCACGATACTTTCCTGGTGGTGGTGCCCTGGCGGGCCTCGTCTTGTTCCCTATCGGCTTCGTCGGAAGAGCAAGACCAGGAAGAAGTGCCGGACACCGCGCCAGCACTTCCTGTACTGGACCCCCTCCGGAGGTGGTAGTCTGCGGGCAGAAATGGAAACGAAGCCTTGTCGGCGGACCCAGTCGACGAACTAGAAGAGCTGCCCGCGTCCCGACTAAGGAGTGTCCTTTCAGGTTCTTGGCTACTAGTATCGCTTGAGGTTCTTTCGCTCCTCACATCTTGCTCAGGGGCCAAGAAACCCACTTGCTCGAAGCTACTATTTATCTTACCCGTACACGCACTACTTCTACTAGAAGCGGTGTCGCCCGCTGCACCGGCCGGCGCCGTCGAGGTCTTTTTATCATTCTGCTCCCCCTTACCAGAGTTGTTGTCATTCTTTCGCAACAACCACGACGGTAGAATTTTACTGCCCACTACACCTGCTTTAGAAGTACTATTGCTAGTCATTGTCTTTTTCATTTCAGCAGTCTGTGCTATGCGATGCTGCAGGTGCTTCGAGTACGACAGTACTCTCTTGCGTACGTGGTCGCTGTCGCTTCCGTTGCAGCATAAAAGCGGTCCGGCTGCGTCGAGTTCCGCGTCGAGCTCCGCGAAGTCCTCTCGCTCGCGTTCCACAGCGGTCGCTGTGCTCGACGTGGTTGCGGGCGTGTGCTGTAGTGCCGCCGCTCTGGTACAAGAACTTGAAGAAGCTGCAGTATTAACATCTAAAGTACAGCTGCTTGTTGTCGACGCGGCCGTGGTCGTGGGCCCCGCACCGCTTATAATTACTCCGCTTCCTAAAGGGGGTGTTGTCGTGGTTATCCCACCAACGAGGGCCGCTCCAGCAGAACAAGTCGCGGAAGTTGTTGTACTAGTGCAGGAACTTCTCTTTGAAGTCTGGTAAAGCTGCTGTTGCTGACCCGGCTGCATCAAGGACTGTTGTTGATTCCCGGACGAGGACAATACAGCTCGCTCAGCAGGCGCTGGATATCCTCTGCCGATCGCGTTGGTGTTCTTGCCACAAGTCGTGGCTGTAGTCAACATCTCGTAGTTGTCCTCAAGAATGCCGCCGGCCTGCGCGGCGGACGCAGTCGTCCCAGTTGCTCCTACACAGGAGAACTTCTCGCTACACGAGGAAGTGGGTGGGTACGTGACGGAGGAACAAGAGCTGCTGCTCTCCTTGTCCACATCGTGTTCTTCGTCCACCGCACTCAAATAGTCCTTCGTGATGCACCGGGGCAGGTTGGTGATGAAGTCCGGCACGGGCGCGAGGTCCAGCTCGCGGCAGATCTCGATGGCGAAGTGCTGGCAGTTCTTGGACCAGAGCTCATAGTCGCTGGCCAACCACCGCGACCGGACCTTGGTCAGCAGCCGCCAGAACTCCTTGGCGGAAAAGGGACTCTTATCAAATGCAAAAATCCCTGGATGTCTGGAAGGATGCGAACTTGTGATGCTGCAGCTGGATTCTACAAAAATCTGTATTGCATGAACAGCAAATAAGGCCCAGCCTTTTCCATTGCGAGAGGGCATTTCTCATGCGGTATAGGCATCAGAAAGCCCTCACAAAATCTGTGATGCTAGGGCATGCATCACAGACATCAGGACTCATGCAAAATGTGCATGACGAACCTTGCATCCTTCCCGACCCAGACATTTTTGCATTTCATAACTCTCACCCATGTAAAAGCTTTGCCGGTACACGTGGCCCCCACCCTCCATCGGGACGGTGTGGACAATACCTAGAGAGTTTTAGTTTTTCAAATACTATAGGCATCCTTTCAATTTCGTAAACAATTTTTCAAGGGATACTTGCGCAGAATTATCCAGCACAGCAAACTCAGCGATATTATACGAAAATGTGCAGCAGCTACAGCTTACAAGTCAATTATATGCCATGCGACGATAGAACTACTCGCTCGTCGTGATATAATTTCGCCATATTGATACCTGTTTGCAGAGGGTGATTCCCACAAACCTTGCAGTAGAACCATTCCTCGCGAAAGACTTCGACGCCCACATGGAAAAGCCCTGCGTTCGCGACACTCATGGAAAGCCGGTTTAGTCGCGCTGTCACCGGATCAAGGTCATATACGTGTAGAAAAACGGCGCGCTCGCCGTAAATCTTGCGACAAGTCTCCATCTCGTATTTGTTCGGCACCTAAAAATTTTTACGCCGCATTAGATTTTTGGCATGGCGATGTAATGAATCTTGCTGCATTTATTTCCATGAAGAGGTGTACGACGTATCAAAATTTACTCAACCACACTTACCAAGCCAGGGTCGTGTGACGAGTTCTATGGAAAAATAAGTACTTAGCACGACGCTGTAGTACATGTAGTGGTTATAGAAAAAATTATAGGTCCTCGTGTCACAACGACCACAAGCTATACCTCAATTGGTGACCCAAGCTTGATCCCTCGCAGCGGCTGCACGGTCGGAAAGTGCGATGGGTTTGTCTTTCTTGCATTTGCGAGGTGAGCTGCACCGCGTGGTGACGACAGTGTGGAAGAAGTGCAAGAACTACCCTGATGGAGATTCGGAGTCGTTGCTCCCGGTCCCGATTTGTTCCTCTTTCCCGCAGCTGACTCCGAGGATGTAGTTGTTGCACCACCAGGGGGGGCCATCCCTGCGGTCGTCCTCCTGGCCGATGCCGCTACGGCAGCAGCCTTTGGTGCGCTGTTGGCGTCGCAGAACATGCTGGTAACGTACTGGGGCATGTCCACGTCGGCAGAAATATTATTGATGGAGCAAGAAGAAGCCCCGCTGCTGTGGTCCGCGGGCGGTCGTGTAGCAGGAGAAATCGATTCTCCTGCTTGTGCAACTCCAAGAACTTCTGCTCTGTGTAGGAGCCTGGTGTCGTTTACTTTTTTACGACCGGCTTGCAATCTAATATTTGGTGCACCTTCACTACTTGATGGAGCTGGCGTGGTCGATGATTCCACTCCTCTCATGCTGGCTGATCGCGGTCCCGCTGCGTGGTCGTCGAGATCATGCGAAAGGATAGAAGCATTTTCGGGTGGCAATATTATCCTGCTGGAGTTGCTGGCGCCCACAGCTGCAACATGGGACGATGTAGATGTTGGCGTCGCGCTGGTCATCTTAAACTTCGATATCGACGATTGATTCAACATCGCAGTTGAGCCACTGCTCGAAGCAGCGCGGCCTTGCTGTTGCCTTCTCGGTATCATACAGGTCTTCGCACCATTCGGTAGTTGTGCACCACCGGACGCGGCTGTAGTTGAAGATGCGCAGGACGATTCAGACCGTTGTGCGTGTGCCCCCCGTCGACCAGTGCTGCTCCCGGTCGTTCGGGGGGGCGTGCTTTGTGGGTGCTGCATCGACGACGCACAGCCTTCTTATTCGATTCGGAGTTTGAGTGGAAGAAGTAGTTGTAGAAGAAAGAGAGAAATTTTCATACTGTAACCGTAACGAACAACCTCAACATAACATAAGCATAGATACTACAACCTACTATCTTCGACTACGAACGACCTTGTAGTCGTGTGAAATTGTTTTTGATGGCACAACCTCAACTCCAAAGTGGATGCTGAGCTTTCTTTTCCTGCAGTAATCAGTCTTCTCTCAACTAACACAGGGCACTTCAACGTATCTACTCAAACAGTAAAAACTAATAGTCACTGCGCAGCACCACACGCATTTCTAAAAGTGAAATCTACTACTCTCTGAGTCTGTGTCTGTATTTATCTGATGTCCACTTGTTGCCTACAACTGATCAATATTTCGATTTGCGCCAACCAGCGCTGCTGCTACTGCTGTAAATCCTGTACTAGTTGTGCGGCTCGTTAAACAAGACCATACTTTTACAATGAAATCAAAAAGGTTCGAATGAGAACGCTGCAAGCGCAACGGCAACTGTCTGAAAGAAAATAATAAAGCTTTAGATTTGGTATTGCTTTGTGTGTGGGTCGTGTAGCTGTTATGCTTGTGACTGCTTGTAGCTATTGCAAACGGCGCTGACGAGGCAACCGTCCTTATTCGTCTTTAAGGTTTTTATCGCAAATTTAGTGTTGCGAATAAATTGGAGAGCATTGAAACGGTACCTGTGTCCTTTAAAACCCCAAGGGCCGCGTCCAAGTTTCACTAGCTGAGACCAACACACTTAGCCGAAAAAGTTGTTAATACGTGGTGTGGCACTATTAAGTCGAGTCAGGAGGAAAAAATGTCTTGATTTTGCAACTGCCTCTTCGAGAAGGAAAACTGCTTTTCCTTCCCGAAAACAAATAAAAAATGTTGCGAAGCCACAACAAATATTGGCTTATTTCAACGTCATCCACCAACCGCTAAGACGCGGGGTCTTGCACTTGCTAGTTGTCTAGCGAAATTTCAATCTATGAAAGCAATGGAGACGGAAATCATACCAACGATGGCAACCAGCTTGCGGATGCTTTGAAGGTTCTGCATTTTTTGCTTGGTCGAGAAAGGTTGCGGTTCAGTCTGCAAGAACTGGCAGACAGAATACAAGTGGAAAAAGCTGTTGGGGCGTAATGATAGTACTCGGCAAAAGAAAAAATATTTCGACTGTAAGTGTAATCAGAAATGCTAAGTGCACTGTGTGGCACTTTCGAACCTCGTTGCCAATGCAACTACGTAGCCGGGCTTTGGTAGTGCTGCTGGTAATCGTTAAGAAGTCACTGCGTTTTTCATCTACCTTGAAGTTGAAACATAGGGGCTGGATACGAATATCTTTGTTTTAAGTATTTCTAAGTGGGAATTCGTCGAATCTTCTTGGCACCGCTCACAATCAAAAGGCCAGGCTGTGCAGAAGCGTAAAAATTAAAATGCTTCCTGTGTCTCTGTCTGTCTAAGGCTAAAAAAAAGTGCTACGATATTGCGTACACGAGACACCTAAATGGCGCTTCGTTGATTTTTCACGAAGTCGCACAGACACAGAAGCTGCAGCTGCGCAAGAACAAAAGACAGTCTAAGGAAGTTACTTCAAATACTATAAAATCCAACACACAATTATCGCTCGTCTATGTTAATGTGTAATATGTGTTAACACGCTAGAATCTTCAAGATACTTACATCGACTCTATGTACCCACTGCATACGAAGGAATCGTAGACACTAATTGCAGCGCGCTGCTTTGTCTCGATTCTGGTGGTCGTCATCTAAGTTTAAGTTTTTCTTTTTTGTAATATTAACAATAATATCTTTATTTGCCGCTGTGTATTTGGTTCGCGTTCGGGTGAAACATCAGCTTTTTTAATTACTAAGTGCCTTTATCGGAATCAATTCCTCTTGCAGTAGACATAGTCTACGGTACTAGCGCTGCTCTACTTTTAGTACGCGTCGTCGAGTGCGTTTGACGAAACTCTAGCTGGGTGTATAAAGATCGTCACCGTCCGCAACCGCAACTAACTATTTGCCGGTCCTTCTCATAAATAAAGACTTTGACTTGACCATCGCAAAACTCGGTCGGATTCGTATGCCACTAGAGTGAGATCTCGGTTGCACTGATAGTCGTAACACGTACACGCCGCCAAAAATTGTGCCAATGATTGTCATGTTGACTCATCTTACAATTGCTTCTCTCGCTTTGATCTTTCGGTGGTCTCAGTGCAGATAAAACGCAATATCTCCCGGAATGGGATAAGCACTCGTCCTGCTGTCTGTTGCTTGTTCTTTCATCTCTTCTTCTATGCACCCGCCATACATCAAGTTGCTAGAGTGTAGGGATCGTCCTTCGAGTAAGTAAGTATGCTCTTCTTTGAACATCGAAAGAATCTTTAAACAAAGCCTTACGATCACATGGGCTGTCCCAATCGTAAGGCTAAATCCTCGTGATTGATTTGCTGCACCACGACTCACGGCAGCGCAGGGCCGGGAAAAATCGATCTTCGATAGAAATCATCTGACGCCATTCCATTTATTCACGCAAAAAAGTTCGTCTTGCACCGAACGGAGTTTTCCGTTTGGTCCCGTACGCAAAAAAGTATAAAAGTTCATCTGAATTCTCAAACAAAATAAAGCACCAAGCCCCAGGAGCGCTAGCGCACCAGGGCCGCGCCTCCAGGGCTCTATCTACGCCTCCGCTTAGCTGCCCATCGCCACCCCAGTTGGTCCCTCCATGGCGTTTCGAAGGTAACTGTAGTTCCAGTTAATTGGAATTGTAGATTCGTAATGGTAATGTCAATTGGACAAGAATAGCATGGTTTAAATGTTGCACTTGCAGCGGAAATTGGCATTGGAATTGCACTCAAGATTCGTCATAAAGACCATGCTTTCTCTTGCTCCTGGGTTCTTGGTACCTACGAATGCGAGATGAAAAAAACAACACAAGAACGGTCTACAACTTACTGGATCTGTTTTCTCGCGTTGCCCGAGGCTTGCCGTGCGACGGCAACTTCCGCCAGGGCGACTTTTGCGGCTTGCGCCGCCGACTCTGCGGCGAGTGCAGCTTCCCGTGCGCTCTGTGCGGCCGAGTTTAGAAGGTCATCCCCGACAAAGCTGGTCGTGGTTTTTGCTCGCGGTGCAAAAGCTGGCCCGAGCACCTGGTCATGGACGCTCGAAGAGCCGATGCCGAAAGCACTCTGCGCCGAGCCCATAATGCTCCTGATTCACATGAAAAGCTGAAACAGGATCAACAAAGCAGCAGAATCAGTCATACGTACCACCTTAACCCTTCAGCTACTTGCATGAACGAGACCCAGGACCTTAGCAAACATCAAAACATCAACGCATCACCATCTGGAAGAGCACTGCAATCTCTCCACTCGTTAGAACGACAACGACGCAAGCAGCAGCGAAAAGCAGACTTAAACGAGGGAATCACTCCTTCGCTTTGATTTTTCACTCTCTTATTTTCTCTCGCAACACAGAATCTCTAGAACATCGACTCTGTCCCGTTTAATCCTACGTCGAGGCATTTGCCGATTCACCGACTGGGATTGGCCTGTGGCCCTTCCTTGCCATCTATTTCGTATCTTCGTTATATTTGTTGTGCGACTTCTTCATCTACCAAGACGCTTTTCATCGTGGGTGTGCCCTTTGTCATCGTTATTCAGCAGATGACCGTCGACCATGTTGTTGGATCTATACCAAAATCGGCACTATCGGGGGAGACCAACTCCAACCGCAGGATTCTGATTCAATGCTCGTCACTCTCATCACTGCAATAAGTGAGGTCGAAGTCGCACTCGCAGTCAATCCTCATTGTCGCAGGACCCTCTCATCCCACCCCATCCACGATTTTGACGCATGGGTATGGGAGCTCCTATCCAACAACATGCTCTTCAAACAAAAACCCCATGTTTCTCCGTTCCGCGGTCTGCAGCGGGGATACGAACTGACCGGTCTCCGGGTCAGACACGCACTTTTTTGGGTCCGCGTGCCATTGCAACAGGCTGCTGACCCAGTATTTCCTGCTGATGGTGTCTTCGTCTTCCGGGTAAAAATGCTCCTCTTGTTGGAGGTCCTCGTCGCATTTACTACCTGCATCTGCGCCATCGCGAAGATCTTCCATAATTGCAGCAGCACGTCGGTTCATCTCTTGGTTAGAAGAAGCACTACCGCCGTTATTCGACGACATCCGTGTGGAGGTGATGATGCTGTTGTAGCTGTCTAGGAAGTAGTAGGTCATGCAGGAAGAAGAAAGGATCTCGGCGTCGGTCCTTCTCCGTCCCCGGATCGCCTGCAACAGCAGCGCTTCCCTCTGGCCCCAGTGTGACACCGCGGTTTTCAGCAGTTGCGTCACGTCCTGCTTAATGCTCTTGTCCAACCGCTCCAAATCTTCCACCTTCAACTGCAAAAACATCCTCAGCAAAACAATTCGCGAACGGTGCAGGAATCGATCGGTTGGAGTTGATGTGGAAGGAGGTGGAACTTCTCGTTCTACTGCTGTACGAGGACCCGTGGGTAGAAGTCCTGAAACAGAAGGAGTACTAGGCCCTGGAGGTCTATAATTTCCTCTTCTGTGTACTTGTTCCCTTCCAGCTGAAAAATCGTCTCTCCATCTAGTAGTTGAATTCGCACCACTCCTAATCGCGGCTTGCCGGCCTGTTTGTCGCAAGAATCGCTCGTGTTGCTGCGCAAGGCGGTCGATGATGCTTGCATTCGGAGGGAAAACCGACTTTTTTTTCGTTCCTCCGGTTGTCGCGTCGCTCGTACTCCCGCTCCCCTCTTGTTTCCCTCTGGAAGCCCGACTGTCCCCCAGGCCGCAGAGGCCAGAACCGCTTGTTTGCCGCTTCTTTGTCGTGTTTATCGATGGTTGTTCTCTACCTTGCGAGGTGGAAGGCGGTAATGTTCTTGCACCTGGAGGAACAAAAGAGGACGAGGAGGAGGAAGATCCGGAAGTGCCGACTGAGATTCCCGACGTTTTTGGCAAACAGCTGGAGCCGGGTTTTGAGGATGTAGCAATGTCGTTCGCACCATTCTCTTGATCTTGTAGCTGCTGTTTGTCAACATTTTCCTTGTTTTCGTTTTCGTCCACAATGAAGAGATGGAAAGGCACAAGCTCCTCGTCGTTCGCAATCATCTCAGGAGAAGACACCACTCTCCATCTTTCTTCTTCCACCGTCAATAACTGCACCGCGTGCTCTAGTATGTTCGCGACTTTGCACAGCTGTGATTTCGTTGATTGGAACGTCAGCGCGGCGTGTTTCCGGCCCCAATTTCGTGGCTTCGACAGAGAAGTAGCTGTTGCATCCCCGTCTGCGATCTGGTCCGACTGCTGTTTGTGATTTTTTCTTTTTGGCGTTCTATCTACATTACCCGGCCGTCGTCTCCTCGAAGAAGAAGTCTGCGCAGCCCTACTCAAAGAAGATGATGAACTGCTGTTTTTGTTCCTGTTCGCATGGCTATTCCCGAGACTTTTTCCTTCCGCTTTCAGCACGTGCTGGCTGATGTGTGCCCGCGGGGAGCACGCTTCCATAGGGTCAATATTACCGAAGAGATTAGAACTACTACCGCTTGCTGTCGTTCCCGTTGCGCTCGCGCCGTCCTGCTCTTCCGGTGGCAATAGTAGATCTTCTTCTTGTTCGCCCGAAAACACTTTCGGACAGTTTTCATTCGAGGCGAGAAGGGATACAAAGGCGTTGATCTCGGCGAGAAATTGCTCCGCTTCCTCAATCGACAGTGCGTGTAAGTCGTTCTCCAGCTCTTGCGCAGCTTGTGCCGTGGCTCTTGCATCATCTACATCTGCTACACCTCCGCCGGAACTCAGAATGGTACCTAGCGACACCACTCCAGGCGTAGTGGAGGTTGCAAAGTCCTTTCTCCCCGACAAAGAACTCAAGGTAGAGGTGCGCTGAGATCCTCCTCCAAAAATCGTCGTTTTCCTCCTTTTCTTCCCCACCGACCCCGCTTGGTGTTGGTGCTCCACCAGAACCATAACGTCGCTCAGCGTCAAGACGTTGTTCTGTAGTTTCGGCGATTGGATGCTGATCTGGCACAAAACCTCGCAACAAAACTTCAAGTAGGCGTGCATCGCGTCGAGGATTAATCCACTGATAATCGTCAAAGACGTGGAGCTCAGCTTGCTGCGTGCGGGCGCAGCTGCAGTAGTTGTACCAGAGGCAGAGGACGAGGGAACTCCACTTTGAATAGGGGGGTTCAACGTGGACGAGCCGCGACTACTCTTATTATTTTCTCGCGGTGTTGAATTGTGTTCGTTCCTCGGAGAGCACGAAGATGTTGTAGTTGTCGCCGTGGTTGTTACTGCCGCCCCGGTGCTGCCCGTCTTGGTGAGGAAATCTTCCGGCGTTTTTGACTTTTGCAGGTAGTAGCACAGCTTTCGGTATTCCGCCCGGTCGATGCTCGCGAGGTCGACGAATTGCAGCAGTTCGGTCAGTTCGCGCCCACGGTAGAGCAGTTGAAGCGCAATGAAGGGGCGAAGGTGATAGAAACACGCCGAACCAGAAGGCTTAGATGCGCAGGCGGCGCTGGTCGTGCTGGTACTAGCAGCAGTGGGTGGTGCAGATGAAGTAGACGAGGTGGACATTACCGCTTTGTTTTCGCTTCGAAATCGATTTGAGGCACCGTTCTGAGTTGTTCCGCTTGATGTACTCTTGCTGTGTTCTTGAAGGTTCCCGTTCTCTTCTTCTTGACCCTGGTGCTCTTTGTTTGATGCACCTGCTGCAAGAACTACCGGACTACTAGAACTGCTATTTTTACCCCCCCGTAGAAGTTGGCCGTTCCTGTAGTCGTTGTTCCTTTTCATCTCCCGACTGCTCTCGCCGCCGAGTAACGACACCAGCAGTTTCAGTCTCTGAAAGCCGTCTGGCACGGCGTGCACGCTCTGGTGCAGTTCCAGCAACAGCAGATTTGCGATCACGTAGGCGCAACAGATGGAAACCTCGTCCGGCAAGGCGAACGTGCGGCTGACGATGGTATCGTACTCGAGCAGGGGTCCATAGAAGTTCCTGTTTCCGTGCGCCGAGTAGAAGTTGTTCGTGGTGAGCTGATATCCTGGCATATGCAGAATCGGCTCGTTCGTCGCCGGTTCGGGAGCAGAAGGGGGTGGAGGTGGTGCTGTTGTGGTAGTAGAATGAGAAGCAGAAGTTCCGCCAGTTTTAACTTCCGGAAGAATATCAACATCCGTCTTATTAACCTCCACCGGCGATGCGGACGGGTGGGTCGTTGTTGACACTCGAGCTGCAAGAGGAGTCTCACCTTGTTGTCCAAAGCTATGCACCTTGACACCAGACGAGCACTCGCTTCTTCTTTTGGCGGAAGAGCTGCGCGCCAGGCGCTCCGCGAGGGGCACCGGGTCGGGAGTTGTGCCAGCGATGGTAGGTTTCTCCTCGGTGTCTTCAGGTGCGCCCCTCTCACCGTTTGCAACCTTCGCTTGTTCGGCATGATCTCCGGGCGGCGAATCTTGCAGCCCCTGCTTTTCAGCGCTACTAAGTGTATCTGCGTTCACTCCCAGCGGCACAGCCGATGTGAATACTACATCTGCGTCTAGCTTCCCCGTATCCAGGTCAAACTTTAACTGCTCAAGCCTTCCTCCTCCTGCCCCGCTCGGCGAATCCAAAATCTCCGCGAGCTGGAAGCTGCAGCGAGCGCTCGGGCGAGCACTATTGTTAAACGGCTCTTCGTTCTCTTGGTCGTGTGGAGAGGTAGTATTCGAGGAAAACACCGCCGGAGAGGACACTATGCAGGGCACAAGAGCTACCCCTGAAGGAGCTTCAGGCTGATCCCTTAGATCATCATGACCTCCGTCGTCTAGTAACCTCGGTGGAACAATGTCATCCTCGTCGTCTTCGTCGCTGGAGATGTTTTCCCGGCAGGTTATCGGCGAAAAATCAGCGGAATCTTCGTCCTCGTCCTCCTCCTCCGAGGAAGACACCAAGGGCATCGTAGTTTCTTCCACCGCGGTGCTGTAGTTGTCGAATGAAGCACTGTGTAGTTGTTGGGCTGCGGTCGCAATTGAAGGAGCAGTAGCAGGAAGAACACCTACTGGCTTCTTCTCCTGCTCGTCTGCTGGTGGGGCAATGGACTCAGGATCTCCGTCAGGAGGTGTGTCGGCTGCGGTCGCTGATAAAACGAGAGATGTTGCCGCAGGAGCTTGTGTGGGTTCCTGCTCTTGATTGCGTTTGGCAACAACTTTTGTTTCGGCTTTTCCTTGCTCCTGCGCCCCCTCAGAAAGCGAAGCGGTACCAGCGTGCTCCGCTGGTTCTGGTACTTTGCGTTCATCAGACGTAGCCTCCGCGGTGTCACTAAGTGCATTTTGGTGGACTGGATCTTGACCTCCGCGATTCCCCAGCCCAGGGCCGTCAGTTTTATTTGCTGCCAGTGAGATCACGTCCGGGTCCACCGTGAGTGCTCCTGCATCTTCAGAATGCGGATGAGGAGCCGGCTCTGCAGTGCCAGAGCTGGAACAAGTCTTCACGACCTCTCCAGCAGTTTCTGAGATGGTGGCACTGGCCCCCATCACCGGAGCGTTCTTACTGGCGTTCGATCCTTCAGAAAGAGGAGCTTTTTCTTCTTTACTTTCCCCGCCGCACGAGCCACCGCTGCCGGCACAAGCAGGTTGCGACTGCTGCCGGCTCGGCAACAACTGTTTCGAGAAGGTTTGTAGGTGCAGAAAACCGTTTGAAAACAGCGTCGTGTCTTGCTTGCCTGAAGCTCCGGTGCGCTTGCTTTTGCGAACCACAACTCGATACCCGTTCGCGCCGGCGGTCGCTGCGCTCTTCCCTCGGATACCGCTCGTGTGTAACGTTCTGCTGCGTGGATTGCTTGTCTTTGTTGACAAAACCGCCTCTGTAACTGAAGTAGGAGCTGCTTCCTGTTTGCTCATTGGGCCGCTCGTTGTTGCGCCATGATCACTGGATTTATCTGCTGTTGATGTCGCAGCTGCACCTTTGCTCTCTTCCGTGGCTAATGTTGGCGAGGCAAAATCCGCATGAGTAGAACCACTTTCCACCGGATTATTATTCCCGGCTGCGACCTGCTGATGCAGCTCCTGGTTCCACAGCAGGATCCGCTCCAAATCTTCCAGTTTTTTGTTCTTGTTCGCCACCGTCTTGTGCAGCTTTTCCGTGGACAACTGCCACAAGTCCCAGCAGTCCTGAAATTCCGACTGCCAATAGTCGAACTGCTTCTCGATCTGGTCCTTTATCCGTTGCAGCGTCTGCCGACACACGACCGGGGTGGACGATGTTCCTGAGCCTGCGGTGGTGCTTGTAGTGCTGCCAGTGGTCTCTTTACTGGCAGTGGTTTCCCTTTGTTCATCAACTACACTTTCATCTGCCGCTCCGATCTCTTTCCTTACGGCTGTAGTTTTATTTGCGTCGACAGCACGAGTTTCAACATCTTCTTCTGTTGTTGTCGCGGCGCTGGCAACGACTTCAAGCCAGGACTGCACCTCGATATTCGCCAACCGGAATTCTTCACGCAACTCACTGACAAAGTGCGCCACCCAGGCGTCCCGCAGACAGATCAGGGAAAGCAACCCGCTGCGAGGCCACACGACGCCTACTTGGTAGTTGGCCACCCGAAAATGAATCGCTTCCTCAGCTTCCTGCAGTTTCTGGTGCATGACGGATCGCGTCTCCGCGACCACGGTATCCACTTCTAGGTCGTCATCTGTTTAATGACATAATGAAGAAGAACGTCAAATAAATTGCGGTACGTATAGCAAATTTTCCCACCAACCGACCAGCTCCCAAATGCTTTGCGTATACAAAAACAAAGGTATGCGTGCCGCTAGCTCGGAATGAAATCGCACAGTGTTTTTGCGTGCAGCTGGTACAGATGCAAAAACAATCAAAAGCTATTGAACCAAAAGTAAAACAATAGCTTTTCTGTACGCTTATTTATGCCCTTATATATACCTTGAATCTTGGTGATCGCTCCGAGCAACACCTCCAGCACATCCAGCTTCCGCTGCAATTGCAGGACATCGCGGTACAGCACATCCACGCCGGTCAGGAGCCGGTGCTGAAACAACGCCTCACGCTCGTATTCGTGCACGGCTAAGAACAGCTCCGAGGGGCGGACAGTAGCACCGATGTTGCCAGGTCGTGTTATCCCGCTGGAGATCCCTCCTTGATCAGCGGAACTAGAACTGCCACGGCCTGAAGTTTTGTTTCGACGTGCATTTTTACTGCTCGGGGAGTTGCCCATAGTAATTTAGTCCAAATGAAAGTCTGTGCAAAGCAAAAGCGCAAGCACTGGTGGCTCTAGGGAATATAGAATTAACGCATTGTGCGTAAGCGACAGAAAGATCGACAATCGACGATTTTGGCTTTCTGAGTACTCAGAACGGGTGGCAGAAGTTCTCCGTTCGTGTGTATGTGATGTGCGCCACTGCTGGGTAACAATGTAGACACCACCTAAGTACTAGCCGTACAAGAAGCAGGCAAAGACGAGTACGAGTCGTGCATCTACTGCATCGCGTAAAGTAGAGATACGAATGCAAAAAAAAGCACGACCACCAAGATCCAAACAAAGGAGCATCAACCAAGCTGACCGAAAAGCAAGCAAAAGTACCCACAACTGACCACACGAGGAATACACGGAGAAGTCAACATCAAAGGCGTAAGGAATAACAGTGAAACATCAATGAGAAGTAGAACAGTACCCTTCGCTCGTTTGTCCGGAGTGCTTTCCGCATCCGAAGGAAGGTAGATGCTGGAGGTCCGTTTTAACCTGTAGAAGTCGTGATTCAGTATTGTAGTTCAGATTGAAGATATTGTTATTGGAATAAATGCTCTAAAACTTGTCGTTTGAACTTCAACAGCATCCACTTGCTTCTAGTGGCTCGCGCTAGTGTAGCTAAGTACATTTTAATTTTTTCAAACAGCCACAGCGATTTCAAAAGAACTACAACGTTCTATTGCCCTAAAATGTAACTGCTATTCCTCATCGCGTACGAAGGATAAGGACGGTAAGGGCAGCATCGAAAACACCGGCCCGCTGCTGTCTTTCTCGGGACTGAAAAAGTTGACACTTGTTGTGGCTCCTGGGAGGTTTCTGTTTCTTCTATTCTGAATTCTTCTATTACTTGTTTCCCGTAAGACATTTTGAAGCAAAAAATCATTAGCTTCGTCGTATAAGTGCCTGTCTTCTTCGTCCAAGGTCGTGGTCCTATCGAGTGGTGGCGGGTCCGGCGACGGATTCTCCACCTCCTCAGCCTCATCGTCTTCTTCGCACGGAAACGCGCTCCCTTGCCAACGCGCCCCGCCTGGCGGCCTTGCTGGTAGCGTTGTAGTACTAGCAGGGGTAGAAGAGGCTTCGACGGTTGCAGATTTGTTTTCGACAGCTTGTTCAGGGCGCTGCGACGAGGACGAGGTTGCGCTCGAAGACGACGAAAAAACACCGCTGCCAACAGAAGTGCTGCCGCTTGAAAGAACCTGGATGGTTTTGGGTGCAGAACAAGGAGCTGGCTCTTTCTTTGCGGGTGATGTAGGACCGTCTGCAGCAGGAGCAGGCCTCGACGACGACGACGAGCATGACCTCTTATGATCGGTCAACGCTTCGATGGCGCCCTCCAAGGCGGGGACCATCGGCGTTTCTGCAGTTTTGCTTGTCGCACCAGAGTCGCTTAATACGCTTGCCTTTCCATCCTGATCCTCCTTTGAAACAAAAATTTCCTCCAATAGAGTTGGTGACGGCGGTAGTTTTTGCGCGGTGACTGTCGTTGCTGAGTCAGACTCCTTCTTGTTCACTTCAGGAGAAGATGACCCTGTAGCAGGTGCGCGTGGCACTGTCCGGTCTAGCGCCTCCGGAAAGTCATCTTCAGCGTCCTGCTCAGAGGAGGGATTTTTGGGTGCATTTTCCTCTGAAGATGTGCAGGAGCCGGGGGCGTGATGATGATCTACCACGACTTCATCTTGACGCCCGCTTGAAGACCTCGCGAGACCACGTGTCCTCGTGCCTGGTCGGGTCAATACTTCTACGCTGTCCACGGCAAGAACGCTACTTCGCTCGGACTTGCTGCGACCTCGTTGTCTTTGCTGCTCGCCTTCCGCAGCAGCGCCCTCTGTCTGCTCTTCTCCGACATTTTCAACGGTTGTCACGTGCGACGACACCGAGTGCCGACGGAATAGTACAGACCCGCGAGGACCCCTGCTGCTCGATGAGGAACCTAGAACACCAGCTCCTTCCACGTCTATCGCGTCCTCGAAGCAGCTCCGTCGCCCGTGCGGTGTAGCGATGCAGCTGCGGAAGGCCGAACTGGGGCTGATGATTTGGATCTCGTCCGAGTCCACATCCACAGCCGGCAAGCCGTCACTCAACGTCCGAAAAGACGTGCGCGCACTCAGGGAACGGGAGTTCGCCGTGCTGCTTTTCTGATACACCGGCGCATCATAGGTGTCACGGGAGTTGGAAAGTGCGTCGGGAACCAGAACTTCTCTGCTGGGCGTCGGCAGTATAATCGCACCGGTAATATTGCGGCCGCCGGATGAAAGGAGCCCCTTATCGAGCTCTCTGGCCAAGGTCTCCGCCAATTCGCGTTCCTGGATGAGTTGTGACTCCTCGGGCGTCCTTGCGAGATCGACGATTGCTCGTGGTACTTCTGGTGCATCCCCGAGATGATGGTTGTCAGTTTCCTGCGATACTGTTGTAGTTCCTGCTCCAGTTTTTGCACCTGCAGCTTCAGAATTTTTCCCTTGGAGAACGCCGGCGGCAGACGAAACGGTTTTTGTAGCCGCTCCAGCGTCCTCATGCAGAACTTCGATGTCTGGCATGAACGATGATTCCTCAGATTCGCCACGGTACCTCCGTGGCCGATGCTCGTTCATCCCCGAAGCACGTAGACTGGACACGGACCCGCGCACGGGTCGACTCGCGTCGGCACCCATGATTTCGAATTGAACTGCGAGTCAGAAAGACGGTGACGAAGAGGTTTTGTTCACAAAGTTCTGACCACGAGAGATTGGGAAGGAGATACGAGTACCTCAAGAAAAGATCGTTCTCAAAATTGTACGCAAGCGCGGCGCGTAAGCATTGGCATTACGGTAGCAGTCATACTGCATGATTAGGGATGAAACAAGCAATCCGACCGACGTCGAAGATGTTGACCATGAATTGATCACTGATGTGTCGCAAAGCAAAAGGAAACATGGCAGAAACAAATGTAGTGCTCAAAATCTAGTCTAAAAAACGAAGCAGAATCAGCACGAAGGCGAACAACACATCAGTGACGTGATGGTGATGATCACGAATGTTATAATTACGAAACGGAAACCATGAATGAGACTACGAAACTTTTTCCACAAAGATAGGATCCGTCTTCAAAAAGTCAACTAGTAGGAGATAGCTACCGCTAATTGCTTGTTGTTTGTTATTGTTACAGAGTAGAACGATTGATTTCGGTTGTCTTTCTACGCTGCTGCTCTTATGCTTATCGCGACGGCTGCTCTAGAGATCTTCTGCCCAAGACCACGACACGCAGTCGGAACAGAGTGGAACCGGCGATCACTTTCTTCCTCAAAGAATCGAAACAGGATGCTCGCTTTCGTGCATCTCTTCGTATAGTAGGTGCGTAAGCGACACAAACGTAAAAACGATTTCTCCATCCGAGCTTCATTGTTGCATCTTCCTGCGCATTCTGACAGTGAAGATTCGACAGCGACACATAGTACTAACTCGGCGTTCCAGGAGTGCTCCCGACCCCTTGCGCCGGTGCTTCATCATCAGCATGACCGTCGGCATGTGTGCGGCGACGTCCTTGATACTTCAATACTTATCTTTCCTGTCTTGTCTCTCATGAGGCAGGTGGAAGAGGACCATACCATCAGGTTCCGTGATGGTAATGTCCTGTTCCGTGTAGAAGTCCTAATGGTAGCGGCGAGGAAGCCAGATCTGGTGGCAGAGCTGGATTTAAAGGCGGCGACTTCTGCTGCTAGAGCTAGTGCAATAACTAGACATCCATCTTCAGCAAGAGTCTGTTCCAACTTCTTCACCCCCTCGTCCTGGCTAGTTGCGCCACGTCCGCTAAAAATGTTTTGCTGCTGTGCAGGCAGCTGCCACCCAGCACGATGCTGCACCTCTGCTCCTTGGCCAGATCTGCGAGGTCCCGCGCCTCCTCCAGCGTGCAGCCACCGACCACGAAGACCAAGATGTTTGTATCAAACGGAAAAAATCCCCCCTCCCCATATCGAAATGGAAATCTGTGATGCAGGATTTGAGGTACCAAATCGACTTGTCATGCTAGAAGGCCAAGAGCCGCAGTCGTGGTCTCGTTTGCAGGCAATTTGTCATGCTGTTTCCCACTCTCAGCTGCCTCCTATCATGCTGAAGATGCAAGGCTCCCCCACGCCACCCAGCACTACAGTCCGCATCTTTTCCCGTGTAGCATGACACAGCTGATTTGTGACAACAAATCTGCATCACAGATTTCCGTTTTGATATGGGCAGGGGGGATTTTTCCTTTTGATAGTTTGGTGCGCGGTCCTTCGAAGACGCGAACATCCCGGGCGTGAAGGGAAACTCGGACTCCCGCAGCTTTCCCTTGATCAGCTGGTCTACCACGGATTTCAAGACGGACGTGTGCTGCGTGTACACGTTCTCAATGCCCTTGAAGCTCAAGCCCTTCGCCAACCGGGTCAGCCCCGCGTTCAGCCACGTCTTGTTGCCGAAAAGGTCCCCGCCGCGCACGTTCGCGCCGGCGTACCTGGATTTTTTGCACAAGACGTGCGGTCGTGTCTAGTGAAATATTAAGCCTTGTTCCTTCTTTTGTTTTTGGAATGCGAGCAGCATAGCACTGCAGCTCCTGCATATTGACATTCAACAAGAAAAAGAAGCGGAGTAGACCACAACACGAAAAATTACTTGAGCAAGCAGTCCACAAGCTGGATCTGTTCCGGGTCGATTTTGCTTCTACGCAGCTCTTCCTTTAACGAATCAATGGCTCCCCGCTCGTTCTCGTAGCGCAGGGCGAAGAGTAAGACCAAGCGGAGCCGCTCCATGTTGTTCAAATCCGGCGACTTCAAGTTTTGCATCACCTGATCAAAGTGCGTGTTCCGGGCCTCAGTGCAAGCCAAATCCTGCTCGATTTGTGAAACTTGAAGGAGGCCACCTGCAGTTTTGGTTGGGAAAACGAAAATTATGAAATGGCTTTTACTTATTTGATGTGCGTCAATCCACAGGCAAAATGCTTCACCGACGGCGACCGCGACGCAAAACATTGTCACAGTTTGTCACAGTTACGTCTAGGTCTACCGAGAATCAATATAGGAGCCCTAAACTTGCTAAATCCTAAAACCCTAACTGCCTAGCCAAGAAAAATTCTAGGCAGAAGGGCGGTCTCATTTTATTATAGATACAGTTCTGCACAATTCTGCTGAGCTCGTGCACGACGGCGACGTGTTTTGAGACGTTTCCAGACAAACGCTTGAATTCCGGGTAGTTGTCGACAAAATTCTGCATGTCCTCAATCGTTTCGATGTTCTGGCTGTTCTGCGTCTGCTGCTGGAACGTGGCCAAATAGCGCTTGATATCTGAGACGAGTTTTCAACGCGATCTTCGACGATTGGAGGAGCTAATATCGCTATGTCGCTTCCATTAGAATATATGAAGAAAATATTTTCAGCACGACTCATTCTGTTCTGCTTGCGTCATCTCGCCCGACCGTGACCGTGTTGACCACGACCACCATTGATTCGGAGCACCAAATAATGCAAAACCAATCTAAAAACGGGCATCTATACTCGCTCCCAAGTCGCCGAAGTTCGAGTACATGTTTTCCTCGAAAAAGGGGTCGTCTTTGGTTGATATGGTCACTTCCTTCTGTTCGGCGGAAATCCCGGGGGCCTTCCGTAAGTCCACGCGGTTGTTTTCCGAGGTGAGTAGCTCGTTGATCATCGCGTGATAGGTCCACTGGTTCAGCAACGGGGTTACAGGGTCGTCCCGCCGGTCCGCAATCAACACCGTCCTCGGTGGAGCGCCGGTATGCTGGGAGGGGCTGGAGCCTGGATGGAGGAAAGGAAATTATAAATAAGTAAAGCGATATTCACACAGACACAGGCCGTCGCCGTAGTCGACGTTGTACGCTTCATGCATGACAGAATGCGTTTCCAATAGGCGGCCCGCCTACATAAAAAACACAAAACAAAGAGCACGAAACCATACCGAACAGCGCCGACTCGTCCCGTATTCTCTGCGTCAGTTCCTGTGCAAGTTTTTGCGTTATGACCGATCCGTGGGCGTAGCGTATTACGGGCTTGGAGCCGTCGATGCTTTGCAGGGAGAGCAGGCTGCTCAAAATCCCCTCGACATGTCGCTGAAAGATCGATTCCTCGTACGCCGTCCAATGCACCGGGTTTCGCACCGCCATCCAAATATTGCTCGCTTGATTCAGGGAAAAAAGCGAGTCGGTGACTGCATACACGTCGCTGAAAATTTCTTGCACCTGGGTTAGATTTTTTCATGTGATGCTCCAGTTCATTTCCTCGGCACAGCAGAGAGAACATCTTCCTTTTCAACTCGGAGGTTGTACAGGTAGAAACTCATCAACATTGCGTATGGGTATGCCGTATCTCGATCTTCATAACCGCAACAAATCCCTCGAACAACTACCGTCGTGCTGCGATAAAAAAATACCTGCTGCACCAACTCCTTTTCGTCGCAGCACGCCAACTGCTCGAGTCGGTGGTGCGGAACGGAATTGGTGAAAAACAGGTGGTATGAAATGCAAAAGCATCGTACCAGTATGAATTGCAACACAAATTGGCTCAGCATTACAAATTGAATTTGTAATGCGGATTTGCCTTAGGAACTGGATTTGTAATGCATAAATGCAATTACTACGAGTACGATACTTTTGCAGAGGATAGGTGGTAGCTCTTGTACCGCTGCAGCTTCAGCTGCTTGGTCAAGTATGGCGTTCTCAAACGTTACACTCCCAACTGTTACATGAATTTGTCATGCAAAAGTACCTTGAGCCGGCAGATGATCGAGCTGCTTCGCATGACAAATTTCGGAAGGGCTAGACAGCATCATAATCTGCGCCAAGCTTGTAATGCAAAAGGCGCAATCTTTCTCCTTTCACTTTTGCCAGTCTTGCATTACAAATTCATGTAACAGTTCAGAATGTAACATTTGAGAACTCCATATCAAGAGCATGAAGTTTTTGTCCGTCGGGCGGATGAAGAAGACCGCGGTCAAGTGCCGCCCGGCCGACTCCCCGCTGGCGGACTCCGTTTCTATCTTTTCGACAAGGAAGACCTCCTTTTCGAGGATTTGGGACTATCAAATGTAAAAATGTCTGCGTCTGGAAGAGGAGAAGTTTGTCGTGCACATCTTCCATGATCCATGACGTCTCTGTTGTATGCCATAGCATCACAGATTTTTTGAGCGCCAATCGATGCGCATCCTGCATGGCAAATGTCTTCTCCGCGTAGCCAAATTTGACTCTTCTTGCTGCTCAACATGCTGCAATACAGATTTTTATAGCATCCAAATGCAGCATCACAAGTTTGGCTCTTCCAGACCCAGACATATTTGCAATCCATAGGGACTGGGAGTAGACCATGCTCATGATGCCCGTCGTCTCCTGGTCCAGGACGAGTACCTTCATGCCCGGGACACGGTCCAGCATGTTCTCGATGTAGCGCTGCATCGCAAGCAAAAGCTGCTTCGACGACTTGTTCTTCATCGACATTGATGCGCCGCCCGAGGAGGAGCTGCTGGACGCCATTTTTGCAGCAAATGATGCACGTAGTGCTGGGAAACAAGGAGCACGGCTGCAAGAATCACTCTTCCTTTCAATGCGCTGGGCGTCAGCCCCGTGCGGTGCGTGGAGGTAGGAGGAAGGGGGTGATCAGACTGTGTTTCTTGCACCTTTCGCAGCCCGCTACTGCGAAACTACGCAGCTGATGCTCTGGAGACTCTCCACAGACGGAAGTGCTTTCCAAGAAGTTCTTTTCAACGTGCAGTGATGCGCATCTTTCTCTTTGGTCGCATCTTCGACCAAATCATGGCTGACAGTCCAGATGCTACTATTGTACTTATACTACTTTTCTCTGCTCCAACTTGTGAATAGGTCGTGATTGCTCGCAGCGTGACTACGACGCACATCAGGGAGGGAATAGAGCTGCGCACGTTCAACTACGACAGATCCCGATCTTCCTTCGCTTCGTTCGGAGTTCACTTCGACCTTGGGAAAGCATCTTTCTTGGTTTGACCTCTCGTGGTGCCTTCATGAACAAGATCAAACAACGAACCTTCAGAATTGCGGAATCATCAAAGACCTTCTTGAAGGGGACAAGGAACAGCACCAAGCAGGGAGTGATGCTATTGAAGACGAGGCTGGAATTGGAAGATTGTTGAACACCGCAGAAAACTAAAACTCGAGACGAGAGCACGAGCAACGGCAGCGCCAGCGGCTCGGAGAGTGTGCGCACTGCTCAACTCGCCGACACAATTCAACACACATAACCGTGTTGAGGTTGATCTTGTTGGCGCCACACAGCCTGAACTTTAAAATTCAATCATGCAGTCACCGCTGCCACTATGTTTCCACCCTCGCTCGCTGAAGCACCTGCCAGCCGATCTCGGTACCGTCTTCCGCTGCTCTGGAGAAAGCCGCACGCGTTCGTGCCAACCGATCCGCATCTAGAATGTTCCCCAGATTCCACCCTGTTTCAACCGGATCCATAAGTACCAATGAGGGCCGACCGGAGTATTCCTTTTGCATTTTGCAACCAGGTAGGGTAGTAGCGCCACCGTCGCTGTAGGTCTGTTCGTGAGTGAAAGAAATTTTCTCCCCGCGGTTCCAGTCGTGTTCGTGCGCGAAGTAGTGGAAGAAGCCGTGAAAGAGACGAGGAGAGAACCCGATGGTTATTCTAGGGACGAGCAGGTGTTTATTTGCTGCGAAGTTTTCGTTGGTCTGATTGAAGAGCACAGCCCGGATGTAGTGCACGACCAGAAGAGAAAAAGCGTAGCCACCCAGCATTCCGTGCGTCTGTCCAAAGATTTTCTCCTGCTTGGCCCACTGCTTGACCAGAACGGCAAGGAGACCAGCTGATGTGGTCTCTTCACTGTTCTTGTTTCCAAAGTGCTTCCGCAGAAACGCGGTTTTTTCCAACGCGTGTGTGTTGTCGACAGTCAAGTCAACAGTACTTACGAATTCCTCCGCGAAATCGCATTTATCCTCTGCTTGCGGGACCAAAACCTGGAAACTCGCAACCGGCACTCTACCTCCCAGCCGAGCGTCTACATGGAGAATTCGCGAATTCTGTCGAAGAGCAGTGACACACTTCAACAACACTCGTTGCTGCTGGTCGCGTGTGTGGTGGAGGTGGCGGAGCTTCGCTTTTTCACCTTGCAGCTGGTCCGGGTACAACTGTGCAAGGGCGGTGAAGTTTTCACGCGTAGGAGCTGAGTGTGCTTCAACACTGGATGCGTTACTCTTACTTTCGTCTGCTTGCACGACCTCCTGCTTCTGGTTCTTTGCACGTACTAATGTCACATCCAAGTCCGCCCCGCGACCTGCAGTTCCGCAGTACAGGGAGCCGTAGGGGACCAGTTTCCAATTCGGCGCGAGAAGTGCAGCGTCTGCCAACGCACCTTCCAACACTTGCAGAGCCTTGCCCGTTTTTTCCCAGTCCTCCAGTCGTGCAGCAAGCGTGTTTTGCACTCGGTTGAGGAAGGGAAGGTCTGTGGTGTGTATGTCGTAGTGATAGCGGCTGTGCATTACGGACGCGTTCTTTTCCAGTTCGCCGCTGGCGTTGCCGTCGCTATTTCGTACCTGGGGATCATGAGGTTCTCGAACGAAACTAGTAGTACTGTGCAGATGATTTTGATTCCCCCACCAACCCACCGACGCTTTTGTTGATTCCATCATACCCGACTCTAGTCTCTCGGAAACCTGTGCTAGCAATTCAGCCGTGATGGTCGCTGGGCGGGCAGAGGCGAAGGGACTGGCGCTGACTGTGGCTTGCGTGCTGCTCTGCAGGACTGCATCAGCCAAGTCTTCTTTATTCTGACGTCGGAACCATGACTCATCCATTCCTCCACCGTTCGCGCTGCCAACTTCTCGCAGAAAGTAGCGCGAAATCCACTTGAGCCCGCGCTCCGGCTCCTCTGCAAGTTCACAAATACGCACGGCGGTGTTCAGCGTCACCGCGGTCTTTTTGATATTTTTCGCGTCTGACTCTGACATTTCAACGAGAAACTTCTCAGCGGTGGTGAGAAGGTGCTGCCTGTGCTTGAGATTTGATGCTGTGTCGGAGGACAGAAGACCATGACATGAAGATGGTGCTCCCGAGTAATTCGCACCATCAGCTGTAATATTCTCGTCAAGACAGTGCCCGTCCTGATCCAATGTGCAGCCATCTTGTTCGAGCACACCGACCATGTGGTACATGGTTCTGCAAACGCAACTCAATGCGATGTTGTAGGAAATTGCGTCTTTCTCCACCGGAATCTTATTCCAAATTTCCATCATCCCCTCTAAATCAGGTCTCTTCTCGAACACTCGCAGGATGGCGGAGTAGGCGACGATATCTAGGCGGCCCGCAGTAGAAGATCTCGTTGGGAGGTGGACAACTGCTTCACCTTTACTACGAGCTTTCAAAAACCTTTCTGTAGTTGTTTTCTCGTAGGACAGAAGCTGGGAAACGAACTGCTGCGTGATCCCGTCTGGTGCGTTTCCACGTTCCAGGGCACTCAGAAAAGCGGACAGCAAGTACTGGCAGCTTTCGTGATGGGATGTGGACGTTTTCACATCGTAGTCCATCGAGGTTTGAGAATCTGGCTCTGGAGCTGTCAATGCACAACTTCTCGTGTCGGCAGTTATTTTGCACGGCGGATTATAGCTCTCAGCCTGCCATTGGTAGAACAGCCGCGCTGCAGATTGCCAGTCTATCAAATGTAAAAATGTCTGGGTCTGGAAGATCCTGAGACTTGTCAATGTCATGCGCGTTTTGCATGAGCCATGATGTCTGTGATGCATGCCCTGGCATCACAGATTTTTTGTGGGCTTCCTCATGCGTATTCCGCATGACAAATGCCCTCTCCGCGTAGGAAAAATTAGATTCCTTTTGCTGCTCATGCAACACAAATTTTTTTAGACATCCAAATGCAGCATCACAAGTTGCATTTTTCCTGACCCAGACATTTTTATATTTGATACAGTCTCCAACTAAACCAAACGCTCGGAGTAAAGCGACCTTCACGCCGATGCCTGGCTGCTGCAACTTCAACTTTTCGATTCCGATTTGGAAAATTTTCTCCGCTCTCTTCCCGTCCCAGAGCCGCGCCAGCTCCGTCACCAGCAGCTCCCACTCCTCTTGCCTGGCGCGAAACGTGAACTTGTTCTTTGGTCCAGCAGAGACAGACCGCGGTGCATGAGGGGGTTCTTTAATACTAGCCCCCACAGCGAGCTCCAGCACCTCCGCGGCCGCAACCCAGTCCTTGGTCCTCACTGCCAACGAGAACACGCATGCAGCCTCCCGGCCGGACGCGTGCTGGGCGTTTTTCTGCAGCAAGGCGAGGCCGTCGCCGACGTTTCCGCGGAGCAAAGCCCGGCCCAGCTGGGCAATAGTTTTCTGCTTTGCGGCCAACATGTTGGCGAAGCACCGCAGTGAGTGCGATTGGGAACAGCGCGCCGAAGTAGACGGGACTCCCTTCTAGGCCGCGGTGACGTTGATGAGGTTGATCTAGCACGACTTGCTCCAAGTAAATCATTCTTCCTCTTCTTGCTCATCCTCTTGGTGGAATTCGAATCCCGTGATCACTTCTTTCACGCGCTCCAACACGCTCTTCGCATCGCCGCTTTCATCTGCCACCGTCAACGCTAGACCCGCGGTAGATTTCAGTCTGTCCACCACAGCCAGCGTAGCACCTCCACTAGGGACCGCGGTCCGCACTTTCTCCAAAGCCTCGCGCAACTTTGCCGCGTCGTCGCCGTTTGTCAAGACGTTATGCGGATTCTTTTTTCTTCCCGCGCCAAGCGTGATGACGCGCTTTTCGGCGGCTGGCTTCCACCGGGCCGGGTTGATTTGCAGTACGGCTGCGATTTCCGAAATGCCTTTGAGCTTCTTTCCCGCGTCTCGGGAATTGCGCTCCATACCTCCCGCACCAGCGTGGAGTAGTTCTGCGTAAACGATGACGTGCGGTCCGAGTAGACCGAACTCAAGGATGTACTCTTCTACGTATACCATGCAGACCCGCCGTGGCGTCAATGGTCTATGATCCTAATGCCACAGAATGGCATTGATGAGAAAAAGAAAACTTGCGTCAACAACATAAACGTATGTGGTAACTGGAACAAATGTGCACTTTTACTTCCTGCTACTCGCGGGACATAATGCAACAAGGAGAAATGGATGCCGAGGATTTCACCCTGTTCCAAAGAGAGCTTGTATCTTCATCTTTGGTTGCACACATTTGTGAATCTCCAGAGTCTTTTGAGAAGATCGAAGTTGGGCCATGCGAAGCCTGCGAGTGTAAGTCGACGGCAAATTACGTGCTGGAAAGAGAAATGTCAACAGTCTGCATACATCACTAGCCTAAGCGCACTAGAAGACAGGTACAAGAGCAAGAACATGCTCGGTTTGACTTTGTTCACTTTCAACTGCGATTTTCAATGCGTATCTCGAAGAAGGACAAACGAAGCGATACTTCATGGGCGCAACGACACCGACTCAAAGACAATGGATCGTGGCAAGTGATGACGATGATGTTATCCAGTACCCAGCAGAACACCAAAACAATCCGCACCAAAACATGCAGACGCTCCTGACTTGTTGGCGGTGTAGCTCCAATCTAGCAGCTTGGCCCTGACGGAAAAGCAGTCCAAAAGCAAACAAGTGTAAGAGAGAACCCATCAGGCCGCTTGACTTGTTCCTGCGCAGTCTCGTCCATGCGCCCCGCCAGCCTATGGGCGCGCCGGCATCAATGGGCAGGCTGCCGGGAGGATTGGCGCGCGGTCCGCGGACCAAGCTAGCAACAACGACAGGAGCTAGCGCGCCACGCCACAAGGGCAAACAATATCTACGCACGCGCTGGCGCTCCGGCCACCCAAGTCAAAACAAAGATGTGGCCGGCGGGCGGCGCAACCAAGAGAGGCAGCCAGGCGCACGGAGCGCCGGCCCGCCGGCCCCGACAAAGGGCCAGCGCATCGCATGCGCGCAACGAATTGACCGGGGGCCCGGGCGGCGGGGGGCTCGCTGCGTCGCGGCAAGCGACCGGGGCGGCACGGCCGGGGGGCCACAGAGAGACCGCGCGCGCTTCGCGCGGCCGGAACCTAGAAACTGACGCGCCCTGCCCCGGTCAGTCTTGGATCTATTGCGGTCCTGACTTGTGGGGCGCCGCGTCCTCGAGACCTTCCTCCGCGTCAATGCCTTCCCTTGGTCGAGCGCGTATTGCCGCCGCGCCCCGCGGCCGCCTGCGCCAATGCGCGGGCGCAACAACGCACGGGAGCCAGCTTACCGGCCCCACAACTAGGCAGGGCCCCCCACCCAGGAAAGCGGGCAAGCAAGCGCCGCCGCGCAGGGCTGCAGGCCCAAGCCCCGAAGCCATAACAACCCCCATTGTCTCGCCTCGCTCCCAATTCCTTGATGCAGTTTCGCAAACCCCCCAAGCGCTATCACCATCAACCAGCTTCGTCCCCCTCTCCTCCTGCGTAGACGCGGCCAGCCTGCAAACCGAAGCAGGCCACTCCGGTCGGAAACACACAAGGGGCCAGCGCAGCGGGAATTATTTCGCGCAAAACGCTCGCGATAAATCACTTCGGACAAAACGCGCGGGCGCGGTGAAACTTGGCCTCCCCAATAAGCAGGGTGGAACTTTTCTGGTGCGTGTGGTTCGCGTTTCTCCATCCTGGCCGCCGGGGCCTTCGTTCTCGGGCGCCGGCGCAGAAGGGCGCCCAGGGGCCGGCCGGCACGGGGTGACATGATCCCAAGGCGGCCTGCACGGACGGCGCGGCGCTCCAGCCACGACGCTGCCAACTTCGCATCGGAATCCCGAGCCCGAGGCTAGAGGAAAATAAAAGGAAAGGGAAAATAGACACGCTCGCTCTCGGTTGGTGTATGATCTCATCATGGGAGTACATACTCCTCCCAACTCTTTTTGGAAGGCATAGTTCTCGTCTTTCCTCACACTCATATTCCCAGTTGGACAAAGGCCCAATAAAGGGAACAGCCCTTCTACACTTTGACCATTGCAAAACTGGAAGCACAAGCTTCCGTATTATTTCGAATACGGTTATGCGCTCGAATGTTTCATAAGTTAGTTACCTGTCCTTTCTTTCATTCAAGAGTACGCCGCATGTTCTTAGTGATATCCTGTCATCTTGGACGCCGCGGGGGAAAATTCTGACGCTACGAAATACAGGAGGCGCACGCCCACTCATTGACGTTTCGATAATATGCATTCGTCATTATTCTCATTCTTCTTCGCTTGGTCATGAAATAAGTAGTACCATCACCATGATCTTAGGTTCGTTTTGGTTAAGCATAATTTCGCATGATATGGTTGTGTTGATGTTGAAATCATTCCCGACCCAAAAAAATTACGAATACAGCATAAAAAACGGCACTAAACCTAGAGGTGCTGGCAGCAATCCAATAGTATTAGTACGGGAAAATGAAAATGTTTGGAGGCTAGATCAACTACCTGGAGTTGCCAGCAGGGATAGGAACTAACTAATAAAACTGTTTGTAGGCTAAAACAGAGCGGATGGTTGTACGTGTGTATGTCTGTTTGTCTTTGCCGTACAAATTCATAATCATAAAACCCGATGCGCAGAAGACAAAACGAGAAGTAGAGACAAAGAACGGCCAGTTTCTAATACCTCTTTTTCTTCTACTCAGTGAGTGGTTTACGCCTCTCTTGATTGAAGCTGCGTTGAATCAGGACGTGCGTGTGATTTTGATTTACAAACGAACTTATCCAGCAAGTAACCAAACACAAACTCTCGCTGCTTATCCAAAATAAAAATGAAAGACCTTTCGTTAAAAATTAGATTTCTTACGCTTGCTTGATCTCGACGAAGGAAGAGTAAAATTCTCCCTTCATCATCTCCTACGGAATCTGTTCCAACACCAACTTCAGGTTCTCCAAACTGCTGTTCGCGACCCGCAACCGCTTCGGGTTGCACCCCGGCGGACACTCCTTCTCAATGTCCGCAAGCAACCGTTTGACCGCGTTGAGCGACGAGAAGTAGTCCTTTTCCGCGATTTTGAGTTGCTCGGAGATCCGCGACGCGCAGTCCCCGATGAACTGCACCGGACCGGGGTTTTCGTACATTTCCTCGGCCGCGCACTGCCCCGCGATCTTGGACCACGCCTTGCAGGCCTCGGCGGACAGGTCCACCCGGGCCGGCTGGATTTTCGGCAAGGTTTTCTCGTTCGTGGAGTTCACATAGGACGCCGCGGCCACCGTTGTCGTCGACAAAGGAACGCTTAATAACGCGCTCAGCGGCACACCGCCCGCGTGCCACTCGGCCACCGGCTTGGACAGGGAAGAGAGCGTGGCGAGGTAGCCCGTCTTCTTCGCGAGGATTAAACTCGCGGAGGCGCAACCGAGGGCATATCCGTAGTTGCTGTCAAAATCCGAGGGCATGGTGCACCGGGATTGGTACCCGAGGAACTGGCACACGGGGGAGAAGGATCCCTTGTAGGAGGCCCGGGACTTCAGCTCCAGCTTCACCATGTCGGCGAGCATCCGGTCGGTTTCGATCAAAGCGAGATTCACCTTGCTGTTCCCCCGGAGCTTGGCGTCCAACATGCCGTGCACCACGTAATCCGGGAGTTGCTGGAGCAGCGCCCGGGAAAATGGCGTTAGTAACTGCGCAACCTTGTCGACGTCGGGGGTGGACGACGCCTTGGCTTTTTTTTCCGTGATGGTTTCGCCCACGACAACCACTCCGTTGTCCTCGGCGGAGGAGCTGATGCGCTCGAAATCGCCGTCGGAGGAAGAGGCGGAAGAGGAATCGCCGAACTGCTGCGTCGTGCGGGAGCACAGCCCTAAACGCCCGAAGTGCAACTTGTCCAGCTCGCTGATCAACACGCGCAACTCCATCACGTTGAAGAGCAGCCCGTCGGGAATCAACACGGTCTATTGAGAGCAAAAATCCCCCCTCCCCATATCAAAACGGAAATCTGTGATGCAGATTTGTTGTCACAAATCAGCTTTGTCATGCTACACGGGAAAAGATGCGGACTGTAGTGCTGGGTGGCGTGGGGGAGCCTTGCATCTTCAGCATGATAGGAGGCAGCTGCGAGTGGGAAACAGCATGACAAAGTGCCTGCAAACGAGACCACGACTGCGGCTCTTGGCCTTCTAGCATGACAAGTCGGTTTGGTACCTCAAATCCTGCATCACAGATTTCCATTTCGATATGGGGAGGGGGGATTTTTCCGTTGGATACGGTCCCGAAATTCTTCTTCCCGTTCTGCCACCGATTCTCCACCACGTCCGCGTATCAAATGTAAAAATGTCTGGGTCTGGAAACTTGTGATGCTGGGCGGCGTATTATGAGGAGGCCACAAGTGCTAGCTCAGCATGACAAGTTCCCGACCTTCTCGCTGTTGCCTATTCTGCATGACAAACTGCGCTTCTGCATCACAGAAAAACGGAGCTCTTGGGTAATGTGCATGACAGATTTAAGAGTCATGCCAGACAAGCATGACAAACATGAATTCTTCCAGACCCAGACATTTTTACAATTGATACCGCGATCTGGGACACGATCTCCTTCAGCGAAAAGCCCTCTTGCAGCACCTGCTCGCCGAGCACCAAGTGGTTCGGCTTCGTTTGCAACCCTACCTCCAGCGTGACGTGGCTCGAGTGGGTCGGGCCCTCCATCGACCGCAGAAAGTACCAATACTTGCGCGCCGAGCTCCCGTCGATCGCCGTGTTACCCACTAAACGCGCGGTGGCTTTGGTCACCGAGTCGAACCCCAGGGGCTGCTCGCAGAACGCGTTGGAAAGCTCGCCCCCCATGGACGCCGGGACGGCGACGACGGAGATGTTGCTCGCGTACAAATTTTCCGCGAGGTAGCAGGCGTCCGTCGCGGTCGTGCAGCCGCCGACCAAAACCAACCCCGTCAACTGCAGCTCCTTGCACACGGCCTTGATTTTGTCCAGTTCGTTAAACCGGTCCTCGGAGCGACCGAGCAGCTCGAAACCGCCGGTTTTTTTGTAGTTCGCGAGCACGTCGGCGGTGAGCTTCAGGTAGGATTTCGTGTAGAACCCGGCCGTCCCGCCGACGAAGCCCAACACCTCCACCTTCTTCTTGGCCGGACTGGCCGCTTCCAACTTTTGCAGGCACTCGGCCAGCCCGACGACCACGTCGGCCGCGCCCGGGGTTTGCCGCCCGCAGTAGATGATGCCGACCTTGCAGTCGGTCGTGGTACTGGTTTCCCCCGCGCCGAGATGCACCAAACCGCTCACCGCGGAAATCGACGGGACGTACTTTGCGCACGGAATGCTGCACTTCTTGTCCTCCGCTGCAACGACCGCGGGCTTGCCGCCGTCCGCGAACACTTTCGGGACCGCGTACGGCTGGGTGCTGCGCCAGGCTTGCAATTCCGACCTCGGCCGGTTTCCGAACTGCAGGAACTTGTCGCCCTGCGTCGGGAAGTCAATCTTGTACGAGGTCAGCGCCGCGTCCTGCACGGGGAATTTGTAGCCGCCGCCGAGCTCCAGGGCGAGCGTGATCGGAATCTCCTGCGAGTGCGGGCAGTCGCGCGAGAATTGTAGCGGGCCTGAATGGGAATTGGTGGATTTGAACAAGTACCTCCAGCAAAGGTGGTCACATCATTCATTTTCTTGATGCATTTGGAAAGAGCACAGAAAAAAATTTACAGTCGCCTCGTCGGTGTCCAAAAACGTAATAAGAATAACGCATCTTTTCATACCTGGAATCCGGTAGCAGTCGGCGAGCGCCAGCTTTTCCCGCAGCGAGGTCCAGATTTTGTACGGCGCCCCGGACATGTCCACGAGCGCCTTTTCAATCACCGCCTTGTCTTTCCCCTTCCTCCGCTCGATCACGCAGAGCGCCGTGACCGGCACTCCCCCGCACTCCCACTCCGCGATGGGCGCCAACAGGTTTTTCACCGACGCAATCATGCCCGTTTCGTTGTTTGCCAGCAGCGAGCTCGCGGTGGACCCCAGGGCGTAGCAGTAGGACGCGTCGAAGAAGCTCGGCAGGCCGGCGCGGCCCTCGTAGCCAAAGGAGTGGAACTGCGGGTTGAAAATCATGTGTGCTATCCACTGCAAAAGAATCGCACTTGTATGACTTGCTGTCGTGCATGACAAATGTGCTTTTCTACCCGAAGGAATCTGCATGAAAAGTCTCAGTTTTCTTCTTGTTGAGAAAATTTGCCATACTATTTACACACAGTACGATACTTTTGCAATGCATATGTGCCAGCTTTTCCCCAAATTTCTCCTCGAGTTCCTTCCGGACCGTGGCAGCAAGCAGTTTCTCGGTCTCGATCTTCGCCACCTGTACGTTCCCGTGGGGATCGCGGTCTAGCAGCAGCTGCCCACGGATGAATTCGGGGAGGTAGAGAAAGGCCTCCTTGTTCTGGGGCTCGAGGTGAGGCACGACCGAGGCTTCGGTCGCCTCGATCCCGTCCTTCGCCAAGATTTCGTTGATGTCCTTGATCAGCGCCTCGAATTCTGGAATGAACTCGATCAGTCCCTCTGGGAGAAGAATCACGCCGTAGTGCTTGCCCTGCTCCTTGTGGCGCTTGCAGATAACGTCGACGATTTGGGTCGTCAGTTCCTTGAGCGTTTGCTTTTTCTCCGCCACCTCTTCCCCGATGAGGCAGACGTTCGCACAAGTCTGCAGCGCGACCTCCAGGGCGATGTTGCTGGCGCTGCGGCCCATCAAACGGACGAAATGGTAGTACCTCATCAAGTACAAGTAGATAGAAGATTTTGATTTTCAATTTTGTTTGTAGCAGTTTTTCAAGGGAGTCAAAGTAGGCTTGAGGGGAAACTGAACCAACTATCGAAAGAACATGCTACGAAAAAAAAATTCGTACTTCTGTGCGGACAGCGAGTCCACCGCAACGTTCCCGACAAGCTCCGCGTAGGTTCGGCACGCCGTGTCGAATCCAAACGACACGGGAATGTAGGGCGGCACCTTCAGGTCCCCGTCGATCGTCTTCGGACAACCGACGACTTTCGTCTTCACATTTTTGGAGCGAAAGTACTCCGCGAGCACCGCACCGTTGGTGTTGCTGTCATCGCCGCCGATCA
Organism: Amoebophrya sp. A120; assembly: GCA_905178155.1. Lineage (NCBI taxonomy): Eukaryota > Dinophyceae > Syndiniales > Amoebophryaceae > Amoebophrya > Amoebophrya sp. A120. The sequence continues at coordinate 2,403,666 of CAJINV010000011.1, read as the reverse complement.
CCACCAGGCCGTCGAGGTTCAGCTCCAGGCTATGCATTGCAAAAATATCGTACTAGTAGAAATAGCATTACAAATTTGTCCACAAGGAAAAATGGAATTTGAACTGCTGAATGGGCTAAAGAACCAGATTCGTCATGCATGACTGCAATTACTACGAGTACGATACTTTTGCACTGCATACAGGCAGCATTTGAGCGAGTTCTCGAATTGCTCCGGGGTCTCGATCTTGTGCCGGCCGCTGCCCAGCATGTCGAAGCCCCCCGTGTTGCGGAAGCCGTCGATGATCTCGTCGTTCAGCTGCACGTATTGGCTGGCAAAGATCCCGTGCGGCCCGTCCAGGAAACCAAAAACGACGGAGTCGGGATGGATCCTGGTATGATACATTAGTTTATGTTTTGCACTTGTTGATGACTTAGGACAACAAGTGACGCGTTTTTTTATTGCGATACGCAAAAGAGAAAGTCGTCAATACGAGAAGCTCCTTGTCAAAAATCCTACCTTTTCGCCTGGTCGTAGATGCCGACCACAATGTTGTGGCCCCCTGGTGCTTGTCCACCGGACAAGACGGCACCGATGCGCAGCGGCGCAGATCCCGCTAACGTTCCACCGGGGACAAACTGCACCGCTTTGCTCTGGCAGGTGGTTGGGAACAGAGCCTTGATGCGGTCGTCAATCTCGAAGTTGGATTTCTCATCGATTTGCCGCTTCGGATTTCTCAACACGTCCGGCAGATAATAGGAGCAGTCGGCGGAAAGCCGCTCGCGTTGCAGTTGCGAGTAGGCCTGCCGGGAACGGTCGTACGGTTGCGAACTCATTTTTGTAATGGTGTTCTGTCGTGTTTGACGGAATTATTTGGAGGTGTTCGTTAGATTTTTGCTCACGCAGAGCAGCAGGAGGTCAGGGTATGACCGCCCACGGGTTTTCTACACAACGAGGAGTACTGGTGTTCCTGATTTTTTTTCTGCCGGGAAAAGAAGATTTGAATCTCATCCCGGTCGTGCATCAGTTACAGTGGAGTTACCTAGGTATAATTAAAGATCAAGTCCAGCAACAAGACAAAAAGACTTTTTTGTACACGTTGAATAAAACGAAACACGCAGGAAAAAAAACCGACTCGCGCGTTCACTTTCTGCTCCCGCAGATGTATTTTTTGTATGCTTCGAAACAATACCAAACAATATCTTCAAAAAAAGTCTCACTGCCCTTCTGCAGAACACATACACAGTGACCATGGAAAAAAAACATCTCGGACTAAACCAACCTCGAGTAGAAGATGCAAGTCGACAAACGATTTCATGGCGCTTAATATAATGCTATGTCGCTGCACTTCACTACTCTGATTGAGTACTAGACTCAGCTAATGTACTCATCTCGCACGGGCAATGGCATAGTTGTAAGCACTGGCGGGTGCACCGTGGGATACGCTGAACTACCTGCGCCACCTCTCGACGCTGCAACCCCCACTTCCCCCGCACTACTACTACTTCCCCCTCCAAAGCCCGGAGGTCCGGGACCGCGGTCCAAGGCCCACTGCACGGCGTCCATAGCCCGCTGTTCTGCGTGGGTTCTACTGATAGACCCCGTTGCATTTTCGCCGTCCGGACACCGCCATATTTTCAAGCACCGGTCCTTGCCACTCGTGAGAAGAAAATCCGTGTTCGGAATGACCTCGATTCGCGTGACCGGTGTGCCGCAGCCGTAGTGGCCAAACGCCTGCTGCGCCTGCTGGTCCATAACACTCATCTGCTCGGCGGTAGAAGGACCACTTGAACTGCTCGTGGTCCGGCTATTTTGCAAGTGCGCAACCGCGGCTCCCGAGGTGTTGTTGTATATGGCGTTCGTGCTTTGCCGTAATTGTTCTGTGAAACTCGTTTTATTCCCTTTCACCTCGTCGAAATGCGCGGGAAAGGCCGACAACTGGTGGCTCGACTCTAAATCGTAGCTGGCAACAGTACCGTCGTCAAAACCGACGAGCAGTTCCCGTGTGCTTTCCCGCAAGGTGATGCACCGTACGACGCTGCTGTCCGCCTGCGACGCGTCGCGGTTCTTGCTCTGGTAGCCAACCTGTCGGCACTCCGGAAACAGCCACACTTGAATCCCGTCGCGGAGCGCCACGAAGAGCCGCAGGTTCGGATCGACATCAGGCGACTTCTGCGGCCTCGCCAGGGCTGTGTTTGACGTTGTCGCACTATCATGCTGGACGCCAAGCGGAAGGTCCTGCAGTTTCTGTCCCGGCTGGAATTCCTGGTGGTCGAGAGAAGTTGTACTAGTTGGGTTGTTTGCATTGGTGTACAAGCTTCCCGTTTCTCGTTCATCAAGCTGCACGGGGTACAGCAACAGGTCCCGCACGGCGACTGGCGAGTGCCAGAGTGACTCGATCGCCAAGCCATTGCTTTCCCGCACGTGGTCGGCAACGAGGGTGCGGTGCAGCTGCAAACTGGTACTCCCAACTCCGGTGAAAATCACAACGCTGCCCAAATTCGTGCCCACAAAGAGGTAGCGCCCGTGAACCTAGTAGTTGTCGTGTAGCTTTTGTATGACCTTTACTTCAATATCAATTTCCGTCGTATCTCCATCGATATCAGTGGCATATGCCTCTCGTCGCACTTAGGAAGTACCTCTTGTTGCGAAGTAGCAACGGCTTTGCAGATCTTTATGCCTCAGCCTCTTCACTCATTCATATTCGAGTCGCATTTTTTATTGGGATGAAGTACATCATCTACGTACAACTTGTAGTTGTACCTTCATCACGGTCGCGTAGTACTGCACTGTCGCGGAGCTTCCCACCTCGGACAGCGGCAACAGAAGCTCCGCGAGTATGCGCGACTGGCTGCAGGAATACACCGAGATCTTCCCGTCGACGGTCCCAGTGTAAACCATCATCGCACACCGGGAGCTCCCAGAACTCCCGCCCGCGGCAGACGAACCACCGCTGTTCAACATCTCCAGTTCCGGGGCACAGCCAATGGCCGAAATTGGTGCCGCGTGCACAAACCTCGGCAGCAGCGCCGTGTCTCGCCGTTCCTTCGCTTCGAGAACGAGGCTCGCGACCCCGACCGTGCCGTCTTTCAACCCGACGAAGGAAAAGTTGTCCCGGGCGCAAAAGCACTGAATCTGGGACTGAAAATGCACGCGCCACTGCTGGTCAAAGTGATACTCCTTCGACCCCTTGTAGCAGGTGAGCGCCGACATCGGCCGGTCGTCCGAATGGTGCAGCGACACCCGCCACGACGGCGGATTCTTCATGGAAGTAGAGGAGGAAGAAACTCCTGCGACGGGGGACGCTTGTGACGTTGGCGGGAGTAGTTGCTGCTGTTGAAAATCCACGTCTGGTCCCGACTGTTGCTGATGCGGACCGGGTTGATCCGCGGCCGTGTTGAGCCAGCTTGGGGAAGCCGTTTGCCAATACATCGGATTGTTCACGGAGGAGTTCTGTGGATTGCTGTGCTGCCGCTGCACGCTCCCTCCGCCAGTGGCTTGGGACGAGACCTCGCCCCAGAACCGCGCAACCCCCTCCTTCATCACGCGCCAGCCTCCCTCCGCGGCGACGGAGAGCTTCGACTGCATGCTGTAGTCGTTCGTCGCAAGAATCAACAGTGACTGCGACGTGTCCAGGTGGAAGTCTTTGACCCCGAAAAACGCATCTTTCACAGTGGAGGTGAGGGCCGGAACAGATTCTTGGTACAGCAGTCCACCAACGGAGGTCGAGGTTGACGACGAACTAGGGGACGGTCCTAGGGTTGATGATGTCGTTGCACCGGCGTAGGCTTGTGCTCTACTCGGGACGCCAAACACATCCGGGACATGCACGTGGAAATCAAACAGCTGCCAGAGCTCGACGCACGTGCGCAAAATGTCGAGTCGGTTGCGACAGATCACCAGAAAAAACTCGTTTAGCTGCCGCACACGGGTGTTCAGGTGCTGCGCTTCCACGGAGCGAACCAGCGTTTTGCGTGGAAAAAGGTCGGATGGAATGTTGTTGTACCTAAAGAGTGGCCATTTTAGCGACAATAATGAACACGTCCTTGGGAGGAAGATGAGACGTTGAACCGTGCTAACTAGGCACATAAAAAAAGTACGCAGTTCTAGTACATCAAATGCACATCTCTAGTAGGTGTAAAAATCTTTACCTGCTTTGCAGTAACTCCAACAGCATGGAAAAGTGGGAAAATCGTAGTTTTTTGGTCCATTTGAGTCCTTCCGCCTCCACTGCGACTTCGTAAACGACGTACTGGGTGACCCGGTTCTGCAGGTTCGTTAGCATGGACGAAAGTTTGGCAGCAAATGGTTGAGCGTAGGAGCTTCCAGTAGCTCCAAAATTGTTTCCTCCATGATCCTGCTGCCCGATAACTTCGTAGCCGATCACCTGAATGGCTATCTGCCCGAGCTGCTGGCAAGCAGGTCCGGAAGCAAGCTTCATGTTTGCCTGTAAAGTACAAGAAAACCAAACTAAAGGTAAAGTAGGCACATCTGGGAGCCACGAAAACTGTGTGATAAATGTAAGTTACTTCGTTAAGGTGTTCTGACTCAATGATTTTGTAGCCTCATACGGTGTTTCTTTGGAACGCACGAGTGCGAATCGCGTCGCGCCCTAGGCAAAGACATGAATCAAGACGTAGATGTAGCTAGTAGTATTGTAGTGATCTTATGACTTTCTTATATGAACATCAAGAACAGGAGAGGACTCAGGTGGCGCGACATGTCAACTACAGTCAGACTGACGACAACAAAACATTGATCGCTGTCCAAACCAAAGATCGTTGTCCGAGGCACGGTAGCACAGACGCTTTCATCCGCATGCTCTTGTTTTCATCCGAATGCCAGATCTTTTTGACTCCGCAAGAACCATGAAGATCACGACTACATAAACGCAACCGGACGCCTGCCAAACAAAAGAACCTGAGTTCCGTGATCTGCTGCTGCTCCGAGTGAGTCACTGCGAGCCACAAAAAATAGAGGCACCAGCCGCGGTTCAAAATTACAGCAAATGGATGAGCGCGAACAGACAAAACGCCCCTAGCGGATGGTCGTTAGTACGTCACAAGGCGCTTTTTAGTTTAGAGGAGACACCACAGCGATTCTCTGTCGCGATTTTGCAAAACCTACTTGGAATTACAACACGGCTGCCCGACGGCTGCTGCCATACACCAGCCGCGCCGCGCCAGGCACGCGCCTGCCCCGCCCAAGATGGGCTAACGCACAACAGCGCGCGATCGAAGATTAGATCCACGGCAGCTAATGCCCCCGGGGCCCAGCAACGCTGATTTGTCGCACGGCGGGCCCAACGAACAAGCCGGCGCGCATGTCTTGGCACAGGCGGCGCCAATGTTTTTTGGCAGGGGGGGCACTGACCACGGTGCGGCGGTGCCGTCCCCCTGGCTAAGCGCCAGCCCGAGGGCGACGGCAGTCCCACAGCCAGGGGCGGAAGGCTGTAGCGCGCGGCCTGGCTGGGAAGCGACGCCGCGCATCTTCGCAAAGACACACGGAACGAAGCAAAATAAAAAGAAATGGCCCAGCCACCCGGCGGGCGATCGAAGCTGCGAGCGTGGTCGAGCTCGATCCGTTCCGGGTTCGCGTCGCGCGCTTAGTACATCGGAGAAGCACCCCCCGAGGCAAGCCTCGGGCCTCGGTCGGGCGTCCCTCGCGCGGCTGCTGGCGCTCCTTTCGCCCGCTGCGGATAGCCACGCGCCGGCGCGTCGTCGCAGGTGGCCCACGTGTCCCCACGCAGATCTCCTACAAGCGGCGGCCCGGCGCGCGGTTTCTTCCCACGCACCAGAGGCAGAACCAAAGCAGCGGCCTCTCCCCTCGGCTTACGACGCCCATTTTTGCATGCGTGCTGGATAGTCACTATAGCCAACCTGACTAGAATGACTAGATAAAAGCATAGTCTGTTTCACGCATCTACTACACAGCGCGGTCGCATTGCTCTTTCTGCATGGTCGCCAGTGCGTCTCAACGTATCTCTCAACAGGCCCTAGACGAAAAACCTCTCACTGGCTCGTGACCACGACGTCGTAAGGCAAAAAGCATCGTACTCATAGACTCGTCGTTTTTACCCCTGGCACGGCACCCGATCACTCTGAGTGGGGTCCTCATGGAGGCGAAGGCTACTTTACATCTCATCATGTAACACCCAAATCCTGGCTATAGATTTGTTGTGCGAAAAGCCCCTGCTCCGTTTCAACACGCTGCGCTGACCGCTTTTGCGATTTCACATTGGTGTGACAAAAAATTATGTCAACCACGGCCGGGCATCATACTCAATTAACGAAGAGATTTTGATGCGGGACAGACCGCGCAAGCTTCTGGAGAACAATGACCCGCACGGCCGCAGGGCCGACGGACTTTTGCTAAAGAAAACGTCGGGCTGCTCCTGCTGCTCTCTCCTCAGTCAGGTGCCATTACAGTTATATTTCTTAAACACCCAAAAGCGGCAAATGCATCGCGCAGTGCGCTAACAACAGCAGCCCGCTGCCTGCGTACACCGGCTGGGCTGCGCCGGGCATAAACCTGCTTCGCCCAAGCAAGGGCCCACGGACTCGCAAGGCGGTGCGCGAAAATGATTAGAAGAGCCGCGGCAGCCCATGCCGATGCCCACGGGGCCCGCAACTGATTTGCCAGCCGCAGGGTGGGCAGGCCCAAGAGTCGGCCGGCACCCACGCCCTGGCGCAGGCGGCGCCCATGTTTCATTCGCCCTCGGTCGGGCCATCGGCTACGAGGCGCCAGCCCCTTCGCGGGTGCGCCAATACGCCGAGAACGCCGCCGCCCTTCGCGGGTCGTGCTTGCCATCTTCGAGTGCGCTGCATGAAAATCCAGGAGCTTCGGCCTTTAGTTTGCGCGCCCTTTGCCGCCTCGGGCAGGCGCAATTCCTCGGGCGGCCGACATGCCCCGCGAAGGCATCGCGGGGTGGTAGGGCCTGCCGGCTTTCCTGCGTGCGTTTGTTGGCCCGCCAGAAACAGCAACGCGACCCGGCAAACAGGCCGACAAAGGATAGGAGGCGACACGCAGCGCGCGGCCTTGGCGGTGGCCATGGTTGGGCGAAAACGATAACCCGAAGGAACAGCGAACCACCCCGGCCGAAGGAGGTCGCCTGAACAGCTTCTGGAATCCGCCCGCGGGCCCAGTCCGTCCCGCCCAAAGCTTTGGCGCGGACGCCCCCGCGGCTGCTTCAGCTTCGCCTACGGCACACATCTTTGCTGCACCAACTCAAACTCGCTATACCCATACACTGCGTCTCGCTATTGACGTGTAGGACTACGAGTAGGTGTAGAAATGCATGTCCTTCCTTGTCGTCTGCAAATAAGATTCGTTCTACATCTCTATCTCCCTCTCTGTCAAACTCCAACAAGCGCTCTCATACTACTTACATCCGCAGCACGACATCTGCGCGTCGCAACAATAAAGCACTTGCCTTCATCTCTGAGAAAACGACCACATGAGCAACACTTGTTGCTAATATTACCAGTTGGCTTCTCATGGTCCACAGTAGTGCGCTCTACTTTGAATATCACCAACATGGATCACCCGAGCTCGACTCCGACGCCCACATCTGGCACCACTTTTCTTCCGCGCGAGAAAAGGCTCAACGTTATTCGGTGAGCCATCGGCACCAGCGGGCGGAGACAGACGCTTCTCATGTCCGGCCACCGTTGCTCACGTAGCCTCTGACCACCCATGGGGCTAGCAGCTTTGCCGCACACGGCAACCAGGTGGGCCTGCGCGCATGCCAGGCTCTCATGGGGCGCGGGCGCCGCCGCCTCTTATTAAAAAAGGAATGGCGCGCGGGCGCTCCTTAGGGTGAGCGAGAGAAACCAAAACGAACATGGCCCCGCGGGCACTTGCACCGCAGGCAGAAAGAATCCGGGCGCGCCACTATCTAATTCGGCCCCAAGGGCCAGCCGGCGCGCGGAAATCGGTGCAGGCCAGGGGCACTCGCGCGGCACGCGCTTCCACCAGGGGCCCCTGCGCGCCGGCCTGCCCGAAGAGAGGCCGGCGGGCGCCGCTCCGCCAGAGGCCCGGCCAACGGGCGGGGACCCCAGCCCGCGGGCAAGGATACGGCGCGGCCCGAGGGGCGCGCCTAGGGCTGGGCCGGCGGGCGCGCCAGGGCCCGGGCCGGGCGAGGAGGGCGAAAGCTGCGCGCGGGCGATTTTTTTGTAGTCGAATCGCGCCGCGCCACTCGGTGGGGCGGGCAATCGCTGAAGACGTGGGCGTCGACCGCGGGCAGAAAGACTTTGCGGAATTTCTTGACCGTCAAGGAGCCGACGCCGTCAAACGCGGGCGCGGCACAAATGGGAAACCCCGACGCATTTGAATTCGCGATCTTCTTGAACCCCAGGAGCAGGCGGCCTGTGCTCGGTGCGCCCCTGCTGCCGTCCTGCGCCACCCCTTTGGCCGTCACGCTGGCGCCGCTCGACGAGGACGACGTCGACAAAGACATCCGCGCGGCGATTGTTCGCAGACCGGTTTTGCTAGTCTTAATTCAAATACGAATAGTTCTTCCAATGCCGCCCCTGCACTTATTGATATTGCCAAGCGAGGTGGCCCAGCTGGGATAATTACCCTTTGCTACTGTTTTTTTCAGCTCAACTACCTACCAATCCAACCTCGAGCTGCTCGTGATACTGCGATTCAGTTTCTCTGCTTTTATTCTTGTTCTGTCTGTCACCTCCTCTGGCTTGCTCACTCAATCCACCCACCCTAATTATGCTTGACTGCAGAAGAAACTGAAACTATGTGCAACAAGTGGAAGTCGGTGGAGTCGTTGTTGATTTTAACTGGCGTCGAATCTCTCCGCCAATCACATATCAACTTCAGAAAGAGGCCTGCATCTCTCATCTGGGAAGTACTTAATTGACTATAACAAAGAGGTCGCCTCTGTCGCTCATCAAAACCGCACTACCGTAAGCACACGAATTTTTTTACACACAACCTGAATGATGCTGGAGGTCGGTTGCACTTCCTTTCAGGATCCTGTCAGGAAATAGTACATAGGAATAGAAGAAAACAACAGTCGGCGCACCCTGGCTTGCAGAATCAGCTGTGGATGATTCTGATTGTTCATGGTGCCATTTTTCGTGATGTTTGCCAATCAAAATCAAATAGTGTGAGAATGTGAAAGAAATGTTTTATCTCTTCGGTCCTTCGTAAGTATCCTGAACTTACTCCCGAGGAAGATGACCAAATCCATTGCACAAAGCGCAGATCGTTCCGATTATCATCAATCGAACAGCACACCAGCAGCACGAACGGCGCTTTTCTTCATCTGCAAGAACTGCGAAATGACCACGGTCCGCCCATCCAGCCCCTTACCTTCCGAGCGTGTCTCCCGTGCGACGCAGGAAGTTGTCGTCGTGGTTTCCCTTGCGGCCCTCGTTGCGGAGTTTCTTCAGGGACACGCCACCACCGTGATCCGGTTCACCGTCTTGCTCCAAAAACTCGGCGGTCAACCCCAGGTCCCGGTCCTTCGCGGCGGGCCGCTTCCGCGAGCTCGCGGCGCCCGCGTTCGCGATGGCCTTGCGCTTCCGCTCCTCCTCCTGGTCCAGCTTGTAGATGCGCTGGTTCTCCGCCACCTGCTGCGCAGTCACCGTCGTGATCTTGCGGTCCGGCATAACCTGGGGATAGTGTAGAGGATGATAAGGTTGTATGAACAAAATTTTTATTATTCGCATTCTCAAAGTCAAACCTTCTGGTAGAAACATGGAGTGTGTAGTTGAAGAGGTTTTACGATCCCATTCCCATAAGTAGAGCGACACACCACACATAACAAGTACCTTCTTGATTTGCGCAGCCATCAATTTGTCGTGGGTGTTGGACTTGATATCCAGTGGCACCGCGGTTGCGTAGTGCATCAGCGGTGTGTGGTGCGCGAAAACGTAGTGCTCCTGCTCGCTGAACCTGGAATTTCATTTTGTGTGGCAACTACAATTGGAAAAACAAATCAAGTGCGCGAAACAATTTTGAAAAAAAAAAATCCGCGGCATTCGGTGGTGGACGACCGTGCGAAAAAAGATTGATGTCAATACAGATGGTGCCGACGTATCTTCTCCGCTTTTTCCTGAATCTTGAAATATTCCTCGCCGATGTTCAGAAATTTGTCGCCATTTTCGAATTCCACAATCCGTGCGTTGGACTCGTACCTGATATTTTGAATGCGAAACTTGTTTATGCATACCAAGTACGAATCATGATCACGATGATCATGCACCGCACTGGAAGCAGGTAAAAAGAACCCTCCATGAGTGACAGTTCTCCCAGAACAATGAAGAACGCACGACTTGCAAAAATTCAACTTTTAGTGCTGCAAAACAGCAATATCTCGAAGTTGCACATCAAATAAAAGTGCAGGCGCAAATTGCAAAAAATGTTTCAATATTACTCTGGAATCCCTTTGCTGTTGGTCATCCACTTGCCGGTGGCGTCGCGCTTGAACTTCCAGCGGAACGTGTTTTCTGGGTTTTTCAGCTTGACCCCGTTCCGGTCGCTTTCTTGCCACAGATGTTCCAGCGTGCGCAGGGAGTCTCGCTCGTCGAAGGCTTGCTTCTCCCAGGAGATAATGTTTGGCACGTTGAATACGCAAAGCTGTGGATAATTTAATATTTTCGGGGCATTTTTTTTTTCAACCAAGCAAATGCAAACATTTTCCTCAACGCATGCGGCAGGCATATTCCTCCATCGTACTGGGAGGGTGGGCGGTTACGAGCATGAAATGTAGTAGTAGCACGTGAAAACTAAGAACTCGAAGTGAAAAACGTACGTATGTGTAAATCGCTGCACTAGTATCCCTGTTTCTTTCCAAAAACTACCCGTAATTGTCTATATACCGGATTTCCCTTCAGTTTTTCTCGTCGGAGGAGCTGTACGCCCTCCGCCGCCACGTCCTCTTCTTCGTCGGAGATCACGCCGAACAAATCCTCCTCCTCCTCCAGCAGCTGCTGTGCCGCCGTTTTTGCCGTGCTGTCCGCACCTCCGGTGTCGCCAAGCTTCAGAAAATCATCTCCGCCGAGCATATCCACGCCCGCGGTGAGATCAAAATCGTCCAGCTGTCATGGTTTTCTTTTGCAGATGCAACTGCTTCATACAGAAAAAACGTAAAAAAGGCCAACATACTTGTACATGCGGCATTCCAGTAGTAGTACGAATGGCTAGAACAAAGGCGACAAGACATGAGCACGTAAATCTAAATGAGTATTAATTGCAGCTTATGCAACACAAAAATTTTTCAAAAAGTACGTCATCATCCATAAACAAGTTGTCAAGTTCCTGGTCTGGGTCGAGAACCGCGGGCTCCGCTGGTGCTGCAGAAGGTTCTGCAATCTTTTCGCCGTCACCAAACAAATCGTCGCCATCATCGTCCTGGAGAGTGAAAGAGATCAAGAAACGTTGGCGTTGCATGTTTTATTTCCCATTTTCGTTTTTACTTGATGTATTAATTGAAGAGGCAACATGACTGAGTTTCTCATTTCAAACGACACATTCATCAGAGTCTGTCATGCTCATGCACATGCACATCATCGCGAAGCTTTGGTCAACATTAGAAAAGAAAAAATCCAAATCTTTTTCTACCGCGCTCGACTGTAGACCCGCCGCAGCAGGCTCGCTTCCGCTCTGCTGTTCCAGCTGCTGCTGTTGCTGAAGCTGCGACTCGACTTGCGTGGCGCCCACGAAGGAGTCTGCAGTTCCAAGGATCTCGGCCTGCGAGGAGGAAATAACAGGGGACTTCGGGTGTGCTGCTGGTGATTGGCTAGTACCCCGCGCACTGTGTCGTGCCGGTGAGTTGTCTGTTCGTGGTCCTTCTGCAGGTTTGTTCACGGGGGACTGCGGGCGGCTGCGTATTGGCGACTGTCGCTGGGACGCATCGAGGTACCGATCCAGATCCTGCGTGTTGTCCGGGACGGCATGGCTCGCTTGCGTGTTTAGTATGGGCGCGAGCGGCACGCCGGCGTGGTCCACTTGGGTGGCGTCGAAGTTTTCCGGTGCGAGCCCCAGCACGTCCTGTGTGGCCCCAGCGAGTCCTGGGGCTGCGCCGCTGCTGCTCGCCGCACCGGGGGTGGGCCGCGGTGGCGAGGAAGAGGGCTGGGAGCCGCCAATCTGCTCCTGCGGACCGCTATTTTGCTGCCCGCCGTCCATGTTGTTTCGTTTCGGTAACTAGCTGATGGTTGTTCCTTCAGTTCGTGATACGGATGAGGATATTTTCACGCGTCTCTACGGCAATCAGATGTTGATTGTGATTCGGTGCTGTCGTATGTATCTTGACCTCAAAGGGCGCGATGAACTCGTGGTAGATATAAATACGAAAAAAAGTGGTACAGGCGAGAGATGATGAGACGATACTGAAACAGAAGGAAATCGTACAACTTGTGTCGCTCTTCGATCTCAGCTACAAAGACTACGTGATGTTGACATCAAGTGGCAAAAACTACAGCAATACTACACTTCTCAGCATCTACTTCCCCAGTTCGACTATAAAGTACAAAGCCAAACAATGAGAATAATGATTCAAGTCGCTGTTCCTTCGGGGGAGTGATTATTCAGAGCCTTTCTCAAGATTTTAGAAAAGCGGCTCCTTGTCATCATGTTCACTGCAGCTCCTAAGGGAGGCACGCACGGTCGGTCATGTCCTGGTGCGCGAAGATGACATTTATTCTACTGTGGAGGGAGATCTAGGTCAGACACCAATGATTGCGCACCTGCTACTTCACGTCATGATTTCGAACAGTAATTTTTTTTCTCTGATCCGCACCACAGCGGCATAGCCTTTCGTACTATCAAGCACGTCAAAAACACCAACACCCGGGTCTCTGTCTCTCACAACGACGAGCACAAACAAAAGGAATAGCATTTACTCGGAAGCAAGAGCAAACGGAAGTCTGCCACCTGTATTTCTTTTCTGAATGCAGATCGATCTTTTATACGATCTCTTTTTTCACGCACGACTTCGACAAAAAGGAACCCAAGCTCATTAGTAAATGGTATTTCGATTTTTCTTTTATCAATTCTTCACGAGGACTACACGAATGTTCCAAAGCTTTAGCTTTTCGTTTTCCTCTCATCAGCATCCAATACATAGCAGGATCTACTATTTTGATCCATCTGAACACAACTTCTGTGATAAAAACTACCATATTGAAGACCTGGATCTCATACGTCGGTAGGTTCGGCTTTCACATCTCCATCGGTGGATTGAAATTGATCTATGAATGATTGATTCTTGGAAAACGAACCAGAACCAGTGAAACTGAAACATGTTTCAGTCTCCGTTGGGAACAATATGAGCTCCAGTGTGGCCGCGACGCCCAGCAAGATGCTGAATGTGACAACAAGTGCTCCAGCTTCATACTCTTCGTTCTTTACTCGAATTCTCATCACTACAAGCTCAACTTGTACTTTTGTCTACGGCTTCCTTATCTTTACAAGGTTCCTGCACCTACGGACACAGTTCTACACGGGCACATGTACACGCTTCGACTGGCTCTTATTTCTTTCGTGGCAGGAGCATGCGCATCCGTGAGAAATAAATTCGAATTCGTGATCTGCTCGTGCGATTTTGACACAAATGCTGCACATGATTCCGCCATCCATGCTGCAACTCGGCGAAGTAAATTCAACTCCCAAAATTACATAACCGCGCCAACATTTCATTTTCGAATTCGATGCAAAACGTTGCTGCTTGTAAACTTGACAAGCAACAATAGAAAAGAGTACCTACTTGCAGCTTTAGAGACGCTTTACTTCCGATTGACATGACATGAGGCAAAACGCTATATTGGATATAAGACACACACAGTGCTGAAGATCTTTTCTTTGATCCTCAAGTAAAATACACGCCGAAGAAGTCCTTAGGGTCTGATTCATCATCGATAATGGCAATGGGGGGGTGTCTCGTGTCGCTAGATGAAAAAAAAAAGCAGAAATCAACCTTGTGCTCGTTGTCGCGACAATTTATGTCCGACAGGCGACCACAACAACAAGGCAGAGTTCCATAATGAACTTGGGAGTCAAGCTGGTTTGGGTACAACTAAAGGCGAATAAGTATCCGGCCCCTCGGGACGAGGGGACTTTTGATGTGGTCAATCGACGATGATCATTCAATTAATTGATGTGTAGGTACAGAAATTTCTACGTTGACCACGAACTGAGTAAACAAAAACATAGCTTGTTGAATTCAAACTCACGCTGAAAATGTTACAGGCAATCGCTAAATGTGCTCCTGATTTTAAAAAACCACACCGTGCTGGTGGTAGTCAACATATCATTATTTTCACTTCTCCCTTCCCGCAAGGGCACGTGTTCGTCCGGGCTCAGTGTGGGCGTATACTTAGTATGTTCCGGAGCAGTAGAAGCGCCCTGGTTGTGCCATGTAGCTCCATGGTCATGCCGAGCAGTTTATAGCCCACGACACCTTTTGGTACGGTACCGCTAGCGCTCCTTTTCCGGCTCTGGTGCCTCGTCGCGCACTTCCACTTCATCTGCGTCAAAGGACCCGGATGAACATTATTTGGTACTTACGTCTCGGCCGTCTTTTTTTCCTCCTCCTCCTCCTCCTGCAACATCAATGCGAGTTGCTGCTCCCTCTCCTTCCGCTGCCTGCGCAGCGACAGGTGGGCGCCGAGCATGACGAGTGAGAAGGGGAAGGACAATAGGGTGAGGAAGAACGCGAACTGAAAAAACTCGCGCAAGCAGTAGGGCCCCACGCAGGTTCCGTTCACCTTCCCGTTTTCGTTGAAGAATTGCGTGTACGGCCCGTGCACCGGGTCGCTTTGCCGCTGGAGAAGCTGCTCCACATCGTTCGGGTAGTCCTGCCGCACATTGGCGATCGACCACACGATGGACGTATCCTCGCTGGCGTAGGGGAGAAGGTTTATCAAAAGGAAATATCCCCCCTCCCCGTATCGCAACGAGCTTTCTGATGCTGGATTTGCGTACACAAATCAGGTCTGTCTTGCTGGAGAGGCCTGCAGGCATATGCTAAGCCTGAGTCGAGAGGTTTGGACGTAGGCGACTAGCATGACAGACGTGGGCTCTGTAAGCCCAACAGCATCACAAACCGCCTGCATAATCCGGCGGACTCTCTGGCTTTGTCTTCTTGCAAGACAAACACGATTTGTGACCTGAAATCAGCAACACAAATTTTCGGAAACATACCTTTTCAATATGGGGAGGGGGGATTTTGCCTCACAATAAGGTTCCACACGAAGTTGCCCGTCACGAGCGCCAGCACGGCGGTGCCATATTAAGCGTAAAAATGTCTGGGTCTGGAAGAATGCAACTTGTCATGCTGATTTTGAATTCAAAAAAAATCTGTATTGCATGGGCAGCAAAGAGAGTCCAAGTTTAGCTACACGGAAAGAGCATTTCTCATGCGGTATAGGCATCAGGAAGCCCTCACAAAATCTGTGATGCTAGGGCATGCATCACAGACATCAGAAGTCATGCAAAGTGTGCATGACAAACCTGGCAATCTTCCAGACCCAGACACTTTTGCAATTCATATGCCAAACAAAAGCCCCATGTTCGCCGGACGGACCACCGTCTTCAAGTAGATCGGCATCATGGCAAACTGGGCGCCGAACGCGAGCCCAACGATAATGGTGGTGCTGATCATACCCGCGAGGCTGCTAGGGAAGCCTGTTGGTGCGATCGTGGTTATGTATAAACAAGTGTAGCATAGACAGTTAATTTTTTTTTCAAGGTTATGAACGGCAGCAGAACAACGTGTAGAATCTTCAGTACCAGCCGGCTTTTGCCGTTTACTACAAATTCAAATTCAAGTAGAAACACAAACAATAAATGAACATCATGTATAGTACCTCCCACAAACCCCTGCCAGAAAAACACGGCTAGGTACACGACCAGCGCCACGGGGAAATAGATCGCGAGTGCGGTGCACTTTCCCACACTTTCGGCCGCGAAGCCCGCCAGAAAGCGGCCGATCCCGTTTGAGGCAATGAAGATCGTCGTGGGCAGCGCGAGATCGAACGCTTTTTCGGTGAAGGCGTCCTGGCTGCCGGCGGCCACGCCCTCGGTTCTTTCCCACTTCCGCAAGCCCCCAGTAGAGTGGATTTTGGGTTCGATGTACAGCACGTTCTCGTCCGAGGAGAAATTGTTTAAACCTATCTCCACCGAACGAAGGGCAACCGTGTCCGCGTCGTTGAAATACCGTACCTGCGCGATCAGCACGTCCCGGTCCGCCGCGTAGCTGTCAAACCTGGCCACGAGGGGAAGCAGCTTCGTGTTCGTGCCGTCCGCGAAAGGGACCGGGTTGTCCGGGGTGTGGTCTTCCGGGACCTGCAGAAAAGCACAAAAAATAATGATAAAAGGAAACTTCTTCAAAAGCGTCGCGTGCAGCATGAAAGATGTTGAAACACGACGGTGACTGGTGCTCGCGACGGAGAAGGAAAATGAATAGAAAGATCGACGATGACGTAATTCGGCAATAGAACGAATCTTCGTTTCTGCCAGCGTAACAGAAATGTTCCATACATCACATGCCCGGGAAGTAGAAAGCTTTCAACAATTGTAAGTACTAATTCAATCTTTTACTTTATACCACTTTCCATTCCCAGAGAAACAGGTCCGAGAATTTGGCGTCCACCAAGTCCGGGCTTACCGGGTAACGATACTGGTACTGCGCATTACTACGGAGGAGGGAAAACAGCGGTTTTTCGGCTCGCCTCGACAGAGACAGCAGGTCGGCCTTTGTCAGCAACCCGTTGTCGGCGCGCACCGCGGGTTCGTACATGTATTTTACCTGCTTATTGTAGCACATGCCCCACGCGGTCCCGAAAAACATCACGAACGCCAGGCACACCGTGCCCAGCAGCATGTGCCCCTTCGGAAACTTCTCGCTGTCATCATCTTCCACGGTGGTCTTGGTTTTCTTCTTGCTAGCACTGACATCATTTTTGTCCTCCTGGTTCGACGAGGCGACGGCCGTCTTTGGGTTTAGAATTTGTTCCTCTTTATTCTTTACAGCTGCATCATGAAGATCGCTGAAAGAGCTAGTTCTGAGATTCTTGTCCAGCGTATCGTAGAGAAACATCCCCCCTCCCCATATTGAAAACGTATCCGTCTGAAAATTTGTGATGCGCATTTGTGACCTCAAATCCTGTCTGTCTTGCAAGAAGGCACTTTCAGAGAGCGCCCCGCATTTTGCAGGCGGTTTGTGATGCTGTTGGGCTTAGAGCATTCACGTTTGTCATGCTAGGCGCCTACGTCAAAACCTCTCGTCTGAGGCTTGACACATGCCTGCAGTCCTCTACTGCAAGACAAATCTGATCTGTGTACGGAAATCCAGCATCAGAAACTTCGTTTCGATATGGGGAGGGGGGATTTTTCCTTTTGATAAAGCGAGAAGTTTGGCGGCGCCGGGTTCTCGTCGTCATATATTACAGTGAAAAGTGCCCCCCACTCCCAAAGTTGCAAAAATTTGTGATGCGAAGTTTCCAAATGAAAACTTTTTACCATGCATGAAAGGAGTATGAATCTTTCTGATGCTGATTCTAGTCGTGTTTCGCATCGCTTGCATGACAAGCACCGCTCTACCTGGGATCTTTTGCAATACAAATTTTTGCTATTCACGATCGGAAATCTGTGATGCTGATTGATACATGCAAGAGGACAAATGTTTCATTTGGAAAGGTTTGCAATACAAATGCTTTCAAGTTCGGGGGTGGGGGCATTTTTCATTGTAATATCATACTCGTCTTCTTCGGTCGCGGCGAGTTCCACTTCGGCCTTGTCTTGTTCCTCCAACCGCTTCTGCCGTTCGTACAGCGTCCAGTAGCTGAAGGCGGCGCCGAGGCCGAGCAGCCCGATGAACACCCCGGAAACGAAGAACCAGGTGGCCGCCGGGTTGGCCACGCCCGGAATGGCCTTGTACCCCTTGTAAAACAGGTTGAACGTGATCCCGCTGAAGGCGTCCAGCATCATGAACAGGCCCGCGATGGTATCCTGAGTAAAAACGTACCCACACCAGAGTCAGGATGAGGATTTTGCAGCACAAACCTGGGAGTTTTGTGAGTCACGCATGACAAGTTGCGCTATGCAGTGTAGTGCAGGTTAGCAAGTGCAGCCGCGTCACAGATTCGTCTGCTCATCCTGTTCACAGCATCACAAATTCCAAAACACGACTGGAAATGGGTCTCATGGGGATGCGCATTACAAGTCTTCCTGTGTTTGCAGATCTGCATTACAACTCTGGTGTGGGTACGTTTTTACTCAGGATAGATGGTGGAGTAGGTCTCCGAGGGCAGCGCCCGCATCATCACGCACAGGGTCCCGAGGCAAATGCAATTTATCAAATGTAAAAATGTCTGGGTCTGGAAGATTCTGAGACTTGTCATGCATGTTTTGCCTGGGCCATGATGTCTGTGATGCATGCCCTAGCATCACATTTTTTGCGCGGGCTTCGCGATGCCTATTCCGCATGACAAATGCCCCCTCCGCGTATCAAAAATTACACTCCCTTTGCTGCTCATGCAATACAGATTTTTTTGGAATCCAAATTTAGCATCACAAGTTGCATTCTTCCAGACCCAGACATTTTTACATTTGATACCCTTCGACCCGTTGCCATACAAGAAAGCGGCGACATACAGGATGGCTGGCGACTGATAGTGACAAGAATGAATTTTCATAAGTACTTACAGGATGTAGTTGTTTGAGTCTCTTCTTATTTCCGTCAGAGCATGACCAACATCCGCCAACACTGAACAGGAATTAACATAGTCCTCAGAACGAGGAAAGCATAAACGTCGTGCGCCAGAAAGATAAAGAGCGAGGTCGCATAAAAAAATCGAAAACAGAAGGCACGGCGTAGACACCCGATGATTCATCATGTACATTTTTATTTAGTACTTTGAGAGGCCGCCTAGTTGTAGAATGAATAAGTAAGTACTTAGATACCTGCATCAAGAGGCCGGAGCCGACGCCGGCCATTCCTAGCACGAGGTAGAGGGAGCAGATCGCCGTGGTAAGGCTGGGACCGAGCACGTCTACCAGCCATCCAGGGAGCACGCCGAACCCCATCCCGAGAAAGGTATCAAATGCAAAAATGTCCGGGTCTGGAAACTTGTGATGCAAGTCAGTCAATAACAAATGCCCTTCCTGTAATGCGCCGCCAAGCATGACAAGTCACTTCGTGCTTCTGTGCGGCGTATTCCGCATGAGAAACTGCGTTCTTGCATGACAGGCGAGAGAGGCTGTTTGTGGCCACGCAATACAGATTTAAGGGCCATGCCAGATCAGCATGACAAAACTCGCAATCTTCCAGACCCAGATGACATTTTTGCATTTGATAAAAGGAGATCAGGTACAGCATCTCGATGGCGCTCCGCGTCGATTTCCCCTCGTCGCCGGGCGTAGTGAAGCTCTTCATCTCCTCCTCCAGGGCCGGCAGCACGTACATCGTGGACAGCCACATAGAGACCAGCCCTCCCATCAGCACCATCACCCACAATGGGCTTCTTTTCGCCGTCGTGTCATTGAGATTTTGCATGTTCATCTCCGATGATCCGCCCGCCGCAAATGGAGCTGCTTCATCCCGTGAAGTAGTAGAGCCGCATGCTGCTCTCGTGGCACCAGGTAATTGGGCGAAACAAACGGCGTTTTTGTGTGTGGCTGTACTTGATGAACAAGCCACGGTTTGTTTCCTCTGGAAGTAGAACTCGTCCTGCGTGCGTTTCTTGTTTAATAAAACACCACCAGACACGACGACAGCTGGTGTATCCTCTTGTTGGGAGGAGCTACCCCTTAGATGTCCGCCTGCTCCCATTGCGCCGGCTGCAGCATGATGTCCTCTGCTGCGTTGGTCCAGCAAAGCCTCGTAAACGGCATCTTCGCTGGCTCCATCTTCATCCTCATCTTCCCTTACACCTACGACGCCCAGGTGTTTCCTCCGGCCGAAATACTTGGGCAGAACTATTATAAAACTTTTGTTTGCGGGCCGCGCGCGACACGCTGGCGCCCTTCTTTTGGTTGCCCCATGCCCTGTCGCTGTCCCACCGCGCTTCCCGTTGCCCGGGTGGCGCGCTAGGTAAGAGGCTGCGCCCCCGGCGCGTTGCTGGGCGCGGCCCTTTCCAACATCAAGAAAAAAACACAGCGAGGGCGAAAGGGCGCGCGGAGTTTCGTCGCCATTTGTTGCTGTAATAGAGGACTGCGCGGCGCGTTAAAGCAGTGCGCCCACTTGGGGCGTGGCATAGGCAGAAGGAAAAACGCTGCCAGATTGTAATGCGGCACGCATGCCGCGCCGGCGGCACAACGGCGCCCCGTGTGTCACATGCCCCCACCTTTGCGGCGCCGCGAGCTGCTTCCGCTTCGGAGGCGGCGCTAGGAAAGATGCGGCCAGATACCCAGGCGGCACGCGCGCAGCGCCGGTGGTGCTGCGGCCCCCCATGTGCCACATGCGCCGCGCCGCCTTCCAACTTCGCGGCGCCGCGAATTTGGTGCCCAGAATACCATGCGGCACGCGCGCAGCCCCGGGGGCATGGCAGCACACAAATGGCCAAAATTGGCCTTCTTTGTCTCTTTTGGACCCGGCCGACTGGCCGAATCCCGACGGTATGGCCCAACTTCCCGTGCCAAAGTCTGAGGTCCGGCCGCCTCGCCAAAGTCAGACACGAGACTCTCAAAAGACTTCGAAAAGACTTTGAAAAGACTTTGGAAAAGACTTCGAAAAGACTTTGAAAAGACTTTGAAAAGCGCTCCCGTTTTTGCATGGCCAAAATTGGCCATACCATCGGGCGAAGCTTTCAAAAAGCGCGCACTTCTGGGCGCTTTTCCCAAAGTCTTTCCAAAGTTTTTTCAAAGTCTTTTCAAAGTCTTTTGAGCAGGAAAACTCGCGACTTTTCTGGCCGCAGGCAGAATCGGGCCAGGGAATTGACTGCGTTTTTAACACGTTCCCCGAGCGTATTCGGGCACTTTGGCCGTCCCGAACACCGCGCCATTTGGGCGAACCAACTCCCACCGTGCCCCCGGTGCGAGGCGCGTGCCGCATGGTATTCTCTACGCAATTTTTCCGTTTCATTCATACACGGCTTCCAGACGCAGCCACTTACAAACGGATCCCGCGATGCCGGTCGCCCATAATGGGCGGCCGGACCCGGGGCCGGCCCCGTTTCGCGCCGTAACTGTGGCGCTTGATATTGCGAAAAGCCGCCAAGCGTAGCTGCAACAAATTTCGCCAGACCACTGCCGCAGCCGTGCCATTTTTTTCGCCGAGTTACTACCGGGCGACGCCTTTCTTTTTTTGGAAGGGGGCAGGGGGACTTTGCACGAAATGCTCCCCACCAGATGTGTGCGATTTCTGTCGCGCCCATGAAGCGCAGAGCAGTCCTTTTGCTATGAGGCCAAAGAGCAAAAAAAGAAAACCCAGACACAGCCTCGTAAGGATGTGAAAATGGCATCGTAAGGATGACCCAAACTCGTAAACGGCATCTTCGCTGGCTCCATTTTCATCCTCATCTTCCCATGCGGTGATTTCTCTTGCTTGTTCTGCACGACCATGATACAGAGGCGTCGACGCCCCCGCCGCGCCGGCCAAAAGTAAACACGAAGACTCTTCTGCGTCGGCGGGAACTGCAGCTTGGTCCTCACCGCTGTACGTTCTTTTCTTGGTGTCCGGACGACCAACAGCCGGTCTTCGGTCCCGCTTTGACGACGGCATGCTTTTCGAAATATTCAAGAATAGGAGGAGGAGGAGGATACGGTTAAAATTATCTTCTGGTCAAATAATTATATAATATACACAGTCGGCATAACTAGCGAGACAACATGAACATTATCATAAAGCAAAAAGTAAAACAAGTCACAACAGTGTCCACATTTCATGGTTCTTGACTGATGAATAAAATGAGGGTGAAATTTCTGGACGCATCATCTGCTCTGTTCTGGCTACTAGAAAAGAAGAAGTCGTATGGCTTAAAGTGAATATACTTACTATAATGCGGGATCTTCGACTTTTTTGAGCTGTGAAAATTCGTCTTGAAGATCCCGAGATCGGTCATCAAAATCGCTACAGCTGTACCGCAGCTGTAGTTTCTCAAAAACAAAGATTACGGTTTTATTGTCGTGGCTTGTTGTGGTGCTTTTGTCTGCTGCTCACCACGGAACGAGGCCCTACATATTAAGAGTCGCATTGTAGTGATCTGTTATCCCACCAGAAAGCGCCAACCCGCAGGAATTCTTGGTCAGCCTCTGCCTCGTCCGAGGGCAGCGGTTATTTGCCAAGCTTTGATTTTCTTGCACCCAGCCGAAGGCACACACGACCACAGGCTGGCTGACTAGAAGTACTACACGAGGAGCTTCATGATCATGGATCACAAATCGTATATTAACAATATTGGGAAAGGAAATATATTCTCCATTGCATGCAAGGGATAGCAAGCAAAGCAGATGATCTTCTCTTCCTATTTTATTCCGCACCGAAAGTGGTGGATGCTGCTGCCACCACAGCTACAGGTCACCTCCACGACACGAAAGATACGCATAAACGTCGGCGCCCTGGCGAGGGACAACGATCGTGATGCGCACTCCTTCTACTTGTGCGATCAGCGATATCGCGATCTGTATCTGACACGTCTTCCAGAGCAAAAAAGCTCTGGCCGGCCTGGGAGAGAAGGAAAAACAACGCTCTGCCTGGTCTTCCGCAAGTCAAGAACAAGTGGCTCCGCAAAAATGGAAAGTTGAGAAGCAGACTCATAGATACATCACTTTATTGTTATTCATTTCTTCGGTTGCTGCATTTTTCACGTTTTCATTTGTCAGTCTGCTTGCATACTAGCTTTTCAAATTGGATTTGCACCAAAACGAGTGGCACAATGTGAATACTTTATTTACCCAAAATAAATGTAAGACTCTTACATATATTTTGGGTCCAATTGTCTAATTGTTGGGGGTCCAATTGTTGCACAGCCTCTTAAAGAGGCTGTGCAACAATTGGACTAAGAGGCTGTGCAACAATTGGACCCCCTTTCGCCAAGGCGAAAGGGGGGGGGGGTAGGTTGGTCTAATTCCGGACGACGGGAGCTGGCACCCCGCCGCAAGGGTGGAGGGGCCCCCCGGCGGTCTCGCCTCACGACAATCGAACGCCCGGCGGCCCTTCTTCGTGTGGTGCCTTCGCATGGGGCAGTCAGTTGGCTGGTCGGCAGTAGGCGCACAGGCGTACGCAACGAGGCCGAAGCCATTTGCGTGCTATCTATGGGCGCGCTCCACCGCACCCGGCGCGCCGTAACATGTGGCGACGGGCGGGACCAGGAGGGCGGGCGCCCGCGCTGTTTTTTTTTTCGCATTCCGCGCAGGGAGTCGCATCGGGGTGATTGCGGGCCCCCCATGTGTTCACCCCGGGCTCCCCGTGCTGCTTGGGGGGGCTTGACAAGTCGGCGGGCACGCCGGGCGTGCCCGAAGTTTTTTTGCCCTGTGCTGTAAGGCTCGGGCCCTGGCGGAGGGAGGGCGAGGCATGCGCGCTCCCTCAGGTCCGGCGAATACAGAAGTAGGCACGCAGTATGATGCAAATGTCGCGGCAACGGGCGCGCGCAGCGCGCCCCGCAAAATTTGCCACATTATGCGCGCGCGGTAACAAATAAAACGAACAGGATAAGCCTGCTCGGGCTATTGGCAGGGGGCGCGCGCAGCGCGAATTTTTTTCTATTCCCGCAGCACGAACACAGGGCGCAACTCAAGGCCCTCTCGCAGCGGGCACGCGCGCCGCGCCGCAATTTTTGTTACTGCGCACGGCCCCCGGCGAAAGGGGGGGGGGGGTGGTCTCCAGCGGGCCGCTACCCCCCCTTTCGCCATGGCGAAAGGGGGTCCAATTGTTGCGCAACCTCTAACTCCAGCTCTCATACATTGAAGTGCCCCGCTATTTTCACGCGAAGTCGGTGGGAGCTCGAGCTGCACATGGTCCCAATAAACTTCGTTCTTGGAAGCAACCACTTATCCACTGCAAATATAATGTCTGGGTCTGGGAGGTTGCGAGATTTGTGTTTGTCATGCGAGTCTGGCATGACTCTGAGCTCTGTGTTGCGTAGCCGCGCAGAGTGCCTCTTGCCGCTCATGCAAAAACGCAAACTCAGAACCACGGAAAAACTTCTCATGCTTCGCAGCGGATTACAGCGTGCGCACACACTATATCCTTCGTAGCGTCACAAGTTTCCAGACCCAGACATATATGCAATCCATACCAGCACTCTTTCAAAACAAAAGCGGAACCCCCGACCCTGAGATAAGCGACAAACAACGCTATTGGGCCGGAAGAGAAAAAAAAAAGCTCAAGATATTGCAGAAAACATAAACAAAAGCTCTATCTGTATCTTGCTTCCCAACAGTACTATTAATTAATCATTCTTTTTTGCAAAAAAGCAAAAGAAACAAGTGGTGGTGTGTTGGTGCTTGGGTAATTTGTATTTCCAATCTGCTTCTTTGCCATTGCCGCTATTTCATGTTCCGCTAAATTGGCACAATCGTGGTTCTTGGCAGTGGAAATAATCTTCGTAAGTATAATAGCGAGCGCAACTTAAGAAACTACACAAATCCCATCAAGCCTAGAGTCCTTGCACTGCTCGTCAAGCCTTCCAGTCTTGTTGTCGTTCTCGCGAGAGCAGCCGAAGCGTGATATGGATGACACCACCGAGGACCAAATCGGCCCTGCATCCGTCAGCACAGCAACGAACAGCACGCGAGTTTTTTAATGATCCAACTATGTATTTGGAATAATTCGACGACTACAGTACTGTTTGGCTTTGGCTAGACAAAGTGCAGCTGACGTTCACATCTGATGATAGTGAGCCAGAAAGTAGAACAAGAACTTGAGTCGAAAGCTTCAGTAGCGAAGCAAGTTCGACGTCTCGTCCATTTTCTGGCACTACTTGGCGTTCAAAATCGTACCAGTTGCTGAAGGAGTGGTCGACGCAGGATAAATTTTTAATGCTTGCCGAGCATCAAAAAAAGGTTGCAATGATAAATTTTCTTCTCGAAAAAAGTTCCATATTGTCTGAAAATGGACAAAAACAAGAAATTGAAATGCATTTACGTATTTTTGCGATCATGAAAGGTGTAGGCGAATCGTTTCTACTACAATC
Source organism: Amoebophrya sp. A120 (assembly GCA_905178155.1). Taxonomy (NCBI): domain Eukaryota; class Dinophyceae; order Syndiniales; family Amoebophryaceae; genus Amoebophrya; species Amoebophrya sp. A120. The sequence continues at coordinate 2,378,593 of CAJINV010000011.1, read as the reverse complement.
GAAAAAAAAAAAGAAAAACACTGGTGCGGTATCCGTTGATTCTTCAAAATAAATATATCTGAAACAAACTACGTTGCCGAAAACGTCTGCTCCTGCGCGAGTGTCTCGAGGATCCTGCGATCCAATGACAGCACTCACGCAACGACCGCCCCTCTGTAGAAGGTGTTCTGCATTTCACTTGTATTCTCATTCATCATTATCTCCTTATCATTGTTTTCCTCTTTCGGTTTCGATATACTTCCATAAGTGCGTACATTCTAGTCGACATCGGCAAATCACGCGACGACGACGAGCGCTAGGAAAATAAAATGGCCACTAGGAAATAAAGGTCTCGATCGGTACAGGCCAGCCCAAGCGATAGAAACACGTAGAGAGTACTACATACAGCATAGTATCAACATGCTCTTCTCGGATGAAAGAACCGCTGCCATTTTTATCCAGATGAGACAACTACAACACTAGAACCGTGGTGACTAACCGGACTCATATCTAATAAATTGAGGCACAAAAAAGGAGAACTATTACAAGGCTACTGCACGTAGCCCGGCCCGACGGTACTGGCTGATAATCTTCCAGGACGCGGCCCCAGCTTGGCCAATAATTTTGGAAGAAAACGCCATTTTCAACCAGACGGGGGGTGGCATAGAACAGCAACAGGGTGGGGGAACGGAAAGATAATGAAAAAATAAAAAAATAAAATGAAAACCCCTACGGTGTAGATTGAAGAAAAAAGCTAAAGCACTGCTATACGAGAAAACATTTTCAGAGAAATTGAATTGCATCATACATTTACTATTTCCTGATCCTGGCAAGAGGCGGGTTGATCTTCGTGGTGGGCGTCCTCGTCAAGGAAGGCTTCGATCGGCGTCGTGGAGGTCCAGGTCGCGAGCCTGTTGTTAAATGGATAGATGATGATGCCTACGAGTAATTCCTCTCCTGAGATGAAAGCATTGCTGCGCTCCTACTTGGTCGTGAAGGACAAGAGAAATAAGTGGTCGATGCTTCTCGGAGCTACGGACTGGGCTCTCCTTCTTAAATGTTGATGTTCTTGTTGTTGAAAAATTAATAAACACTGGTTTTGTACTATCTAGCAGTACCGTTCTTCCCCGTCCGTACTCGAACCTGCCCGGCCGGCGTCTGTACTCATTTCATCTTGGTCGAGGACCTCGTCCAACGGTGGCGCGGCACGTGCCACCCTTCTTTCATATGCAGTGCAAACGTATCGCACTCGTATAAATCAATGCATATCCTCAGCATGAGAAATTAATAGACTTGTATTGCGGATTTCCCGTTAAGAAAAAAATTTGTAATGCATGATTGCAATACTACAGTACAATACTTTTGCACAGGATATTTCATCCAGAGGAACCATTTCTCTCCGCCTGCCGTTCGCTTCGGTTGCCTGGTCCGGGACAGGGAGGTTGGCCCCGTGCAAGACATTGGCTGCCACGGGAGGCCGGTCGACACCTTGCTCCTCGCCAGTGTTCTGCTGCTGTTCTTCGTCGGCGTCGGGGCTCTTCTTCTGGAATATCCAAGGGAAATGTTTTTAAAACTGTGGCCGCGGGCACTCATAATGCAAACGAAAACATAAGCATGATGAGATGAATCCCAAATATTTGCAGAGGACTCCTGCAGAATAAGAGCCTTGTGGTCGTGCGTAAAAACTGAGTAGTAGCGCGCGATGGAAATATTGAAGCGGGCGCGGCAGTAGGAAAGTTTTTGACGTGCCCAATGTCCTGGCCCTGGGTGTACTACTAGTCCACGAAAATTATGGAAGCGCACTAGCATACTCCACGCATATTTTCATAAGTGTGGCTGTGGGTGTTCATGTTCATCTTCACTCTGCATGATGTCGATCTGCATAGTTGCATACTTATTACAGTTCAGTTGCATCATCAAAGTTCCACGCTACAAAGTTTTATTTTCTTGGGATAACATTTTTATCGTGCGGATCAATATGCACGCGGCGCAACTCGTCTAGCAGCTTGGCCTGGATGCGTTCCCATTCCTCGCACTCGTCGGCGTCACCCGGGTAAGGCAACGTTTGTGGTGCTGTGACTTCGAAAATCCAGGGAGGCGGTGGCTTCTCGTGTTTGAACCCCGACTATGAGAGTGCAGCACAAGAACTCCCCCTGAGTCACCCTCATTTGAACAAGGCAAGAACAACAATAGACAGAAGGTCAGAATAAATGTAGCTTCCGCATGACGAATATGCGTGCGGTTTATAAGTACTGTTTGAATAATTCCCAAGTCTGTCATGCAAGGTAGCGATGAGAGGCAGTGCCTGGAAGTGGAACTGCGTTTTTGCATGACAAATGAGGGGAGGGGGAGTTGTGAACCACTCTCATACCTTCGCGAGACTGCGGTCCACTCGTTTGCGGTTCTTCCACATCTCCCCCCTTTTGTATGGCGTTCTCAACTGTTACATTCTCAAGTCGTGTTACATGAATTTGTCATGCAAAATTGCCATCAGCCTCCACTTGATCAAGGTGCTTAGCATGACAAATTTTCGAAAGGCTAAACAGCATCATAATCTGTGATGCGAAAGCTGCCACGTTGCCACTTTCACTTTTGCTTTTCTTGCATTGCAAGTGCATGTAACAGTTGAGAATGTAACGTTTGAGAACGCCATATTTTGGCTGCCCACAGTATGCAAGAAAAAAACATTGTTGGCGTAACTAAGTGATGCGCAACATGCAAGATGATAATCATTTGTCATGCTGTACATATGCCTTGCCATTCTGAGGTCGTCCACGACTGAGCCGCATTATTTATATTTTCACGCATCATCTGCGCATGACAGGTTTTTGTTCTCATCATGCCAGACAGATTTGCATTTGTAATGCTGCTTGTGCTGTAAAAATACCTAAAAATGCCTCCAAAAATATAAGTTACACGCACAAAAATCTTCTTGGATACACAAGTCCGTCATCCTACTGGAGAGGTTGCCCAACAGAAACGGGCGCAGAGAACCGCGCAGGGGGCACAGTGGCGTTCTTTATCCCTTGAAAAAACTGTTTCACTGTGATGATTTTGCAAGATCTGCATCACAAGTTTGTTACAAATGACAAAGAAATCTTGGCATGCGTGCTTCCTGAGGGAAAACACAGCTAAAAAAAAAATCCAATGTCTTGCATGTGTAGTAACACAAACACATTTGCATTCCGTTCTATGGATCACAAGTTTACAGTGAAACAGTTTTTTCTTGCGATATTCTTTCCTCCCGCCATAACACCGCAGTGGACTGCTGGTGCAGAAAAGCGCCCTCCTCGTCGGACAACACCGTTTCAGATACGTTATGGCGTTCTCAAGCGTTACATTCTCAACTGTTACATGATTCGTCATGCAAAATGAGCATCAACATCCACAAGGTGGAGCTACTTCGCATGACAAGTTTTGGAAGGGCTAAAGAGAGCCTAAATCTGTGCGGGATTTGTAATGCTCAAGGCGCAACCTTCCTGCTTTGACTTTTGCCATTCTTGCATCACAAATTCATGTATACAGTTGAGAATGCAACAGTTGAGAACACCATATCCGTCGTTCAGCTGTTCGACGTACCAGGTCTATCCTGTGCAAAAGCATCGTACTCGTAGTAATTGCATTTATGCATTACAAATCTCCTTCTCGAGGTAGATCAGCATTACAAATTAAATTTGTAATGCTAAAGTCAATTTGTAATGCAGCTTATACTAGTACGATACTTTTGCACAAGATAAGGTCGTGCCAGCAGCTACTGCCCCGCCTGGAGCAGCAACTGCTGCCCCGTCTTTCCGCTGCACGACTTCTTCTTCCACGTCGGGCTTGCCGCCCTGCATCGAAACCAAAATCGGCTCCGCCAGATCGCGGCTGTGGAGCACGAAGGGGGAACTGTCCTCCGCGATGCCCGTATCCTGAGTAAAAATAAGAAGGCCAAGCACACCCCAGACGTGTCATGCAGCTGCATCATCAAACTGGAATGTCTATAAAAGTTTCTCATGCGCCAGCACACCAGCTCCACATATTGTTCATAAGGGGCACTTTCTAATGCTGCCTGGCAGGTTGTCTTAGTCTTTGTCATGCTACAATCTGGATAGGATGATCGATTTGTAATGCGCCTGCACAACTACTTAAACACCATGACACTACGATCCCAGACTTGTCAACATGCGCAACAGCGAAACCTTGTTGATTTGTTTACTGCTAAATCCCCCTCTTGACTCTGGGGAGGTCGTGCTGTGGGCCCCGTTTTTCCAAAGGATAGACCGGTGTGCAGCTGGAATACACCGGCGCGAGCGACGCGAGGCGAGTGGCTCTCGTGCGGCGGCACTGCAGAACCACCCGCGGGGCCGGACTGCAGCTCCGGGGTTGTTCTCGCTCCAAATTGACATCATCGAGGCCGTGCGGAATGAAAAGTTGTTCCGCGGCAGGCCGGAGCTCTTCGACGTCGCCATGGGGCCGCGAAGAGACGGAGGCAATATTGTTGACTTGCTGGCTCACCTCCTGGTCGCCAGCGCTACTAGAGCTCGTCGAGCTCCTCGACTCGTTGTCGACGTCATGATTGCTCGAGCATTGTGACTCCGGCGTTGCCTCCGAAGGGTACGGGTCGCTGCGCGGCGCCAAATCTTCAGGATCCGGACAGACAACTGCCTCAACGTGATCAACCCAGCACCGCAGTCTCGCGTCCTTGACCTGAACCCCGTGATACAGCCAATCATGCGGGGAAAAAAACGCGACCCATATCAAAAGGAAACATCCCCCCGCCCCATACCGAAATGAAAATCCGCGATGCGGAATTTCTGTACACAAATCGGCTTTGTCGTGCAGTAGAGGACTGCAGGCAGATAAAGAGCCTGGGTAGGGGCGTTTTGGTGTAGGCGCCTGGCAAGGCAGTCGCATCCTCTGTAGGCCACACAGCATGACAAATTCCCTGCAGAACGCGGCGGGGTTTTTTCGATTTGCCTTCTTGCAATACAGAGTCGATTTGTGGTCACAAATCAGCATCACAAATTTTCAGAATTGTCCCGGGTTGGTATGGGAAGGGGGGACTTTTCCTCACAATAACCCAGTCGTCGTCAACATGATGCACCTCCGCCGCCCCTCCCGTAATTTCCTCTATCCTGAGTAAAAATGTCCCCACCCCAGAGTTGTCATGCATATTTGCGATTACAGGAAGATTTGTAATGCGCATCTCCTTCAGGGGCGTTTCCGATCGTGTTTTGGAATTTGTAATGCTGTAAACAGGATAAGCAGATGAATTTGTGATGCGGTCGTCGTTGCTAACATGCACTACACTACGGACTGCAACTTGTCATGCATGGCTCCCAAAACTTCTGGATTTGTGTTGCTCAGTTCCCATCTTGACTCTGGTGTGGGGACGTTTTTACATATGATATCCTCTCGCCCCTGTTCTTCGCCTTGTCCCTGTCCGTCGCGGTGTTCGCCCGTTACTTGATCTTGTTCTTGGGACGGGTCAGTGGGGTCCACCTCGGGCTGAGTGTCCACCTCTGCGTGGTCCTCTGCAGACGCGAACATAATGTCTTCGTCCTCTCCAGCCGACTCGTTTTCAGACGAGGACGAGGACGTCTCTGTCGCGCGCCGCTCTCGGAGCACCTTCCCCAGCTTAGCACAACCCTTGGCGCGGGCCGACCGGGCAGCACGCTGCACCTGAGTGGCAGTGGGTGAGAGCGTAAATAACGCTTCCCGCCGCCCCGCGGCGGTGAACGTGGGGCGAGGCCCCTTTGGACGAAACTTATCCTGCCGCTCGGCTTCCTTTTTGATGGGCAGCACGGCGGGTCGCAGGTCTGGCTCCATCCAGTGGCCGGTCCACTGGCGTGGCAAACGCAGTCCGGCGTAGTTGGTCCTCTCCTCTAAGCCATCCGCTTCCAACTCGATCAATGCACGAAGCTCGTCGCAAGATCGCGATGCTCTCGCGAGGACATCGCGATCCTCATCTCCGCGACCATTTTTAGCTGACTTCCGCTGCCCTGCTGTACCAGCATCGTGGCCACCATCGTCACCTTCGCTTTCGTTGTCCGATGACGAAAGCTGGGCCGTACTAGGGTCCAAGGCCGCCAGCAGATCGGGTTCTGTGATTGTGCGTGTGCCGAGCCGGTGGAGGCCCTCGTGCGATTCTTGTCCACCGCCGCCCCCCACGGCAAAAAGGGCCGACGGGCGCGCCGACGAGAACCCACTGTTGTTCTGGTGAGGATCCCGACCGGCGTGCAGTTGCAGGTCCGAGGCCGTTGCGTTTGCGCCGTTCCTTGTTGTTCCGGGGTGCTGGTTGAGGAGCGCTACTGGTGCAACTTGTTGTAGTTCTTGTTCCTCTAGAAGTACATCACCGCCACCACGTTGCTTGTTCTCGTCGTTGCACAATTTCGTGCGGAAACGGGCGTTTGTTTCCTTTTCTGCTTCAGATTTACTGCTCACGAAGTTGTTTGAGCGTGGTTGTACAGGAAGTGCGGCTGCTGCTGCTGCTGCGCCGGCTCTCGTTGCTGTTTCCGCCTCTGCCCGCGGGAACCCGAAAGTCGGTGCCATGCCCCCAAGGTGTTGAGGAGCAGCTGTCGAGGACAAAGAGGAAGAAGTCGAAGCCTGCGGGGCCGAACTGGTTGCAGAAGAGGTAACCCGACCACGCGCCAGAAAAAAGGCGGGTGTGTAGTATTGCTGTGCAGCAGCAAGAGGCGGCTGGGTTTCTACTTTATCCTTTGGCGCCGAAGATGATGCGCTGCTGCTTCCTAGGCACTGAGATGATGTGGTAGAGGTGGCCGCGGCCGCGATGCACAATACGCGCCCTAATGACGGTTCTCCGTCAACGTCGAGGCCCGACGGCGCCCGCGACATCAATGGTGAAGATGAACGCTTTTCACCAGCAGAATTCTTGTCCGCATAGCTTTGGCCGCGAGCCGTACTGTTGAACACGATCTTCGCCGGACAATTGGACGAAGGCACTGAGGACTGCCTATGCATTGCAAATGTGTATGATGGATCTGGAAGTAGAAGGCAGGATTTGTCATGCATCACGCGGACATGCAACATTTACATTTTGATTTTTTTGTTATATATTTTTCTGGTCGAGAGGACTTCGCATGACAAGCTAGAGCTACATGCTACTACTTCCAGACCCACACATTGTAACTAGCAACGCATAATGCCCGGTAAACGGCGACGCGGAGATGTTGAAAACTTCCTTAGCGGGGGCACAACCTTCGCACTCCGCCTCGGTTGACGAGCTTGGCGAAGACGCGCTGGAGCGCGGCAGGGCTTCTCCTTCCCCTCGAAAAGCAGGAGCTCCTACGCGGGTAAAAAGAAGAGGCTGCTCGTGCAGCTCCTCCCCAGGGGCGGCAGCCACCCCGCGCGCGGCCATGCTGCCAAAGCGGGGCGGCGCCTCGTTCTGGCGGCGCTGCAGCTGCTGTGCCTCTCCTTTGTTCCCAGACATTGCTGCTCCGTCCTCGTTTGCTGAAGAGGTGGACACCCAATGCCGCTCACTTGCAGAGTCTTTCTCGCTTGTCTCGGCCAGAGTCTGCAGGTTGTGCTGTTCTGCGTTTCCGTTTTCTGTCCCGGCGCTCTCTGTCGGGGACACTTTAGAGGAGGATCTCGGGCTCGGTATGCTGTTGGAAAAAATTGTACTTACCCAGCGAGGACCCATTTTTGGGCTGCGCTGCTCCATATAGAAAGTCGAGGGCTTATTTTGGCTATGGCTGTTGCGCATGATGAGCATGACGCTCTTTCTAAATCCGCAGCGTGCGTCAACTCGTGCCTGTTTATGTTTATGTTTGATAGCTCGCGCAGCCGCATTAATGCGAATCCAGGATCTCTCTCAACTTCCTGATTTGAGTATATGGCTCTGATGGCAGAATGATCCTTGCCCCGAGGATGAAAGCAGAGACCTTCTGAATATCATGCAAGGTCAGCATGACAGCAAGTCTGGGAAGATGGGCAGCACGCTCTATTTTCACATGGGATACTCGCCATGTTCTCTGGGGTGCACCCCGTGCTCGGCCGAGAGAGCAACGACCCCGGGTCTGCGGTCGAGCCCGTTTGCACGCGGTGCTTCATTGAGTCCTCACCCGTGTTGATCAAACTCTCCGCTTTGCCGCCCGACGAGTCCTGCGATCCGGCCGCCATTTCGCCAGCAGAGGTGGACAACTGAGAACAAGCCGCTCCTTCCTCTTGTCCGGCCAAAGTCGTGTCGTCCATGTGGAAAAATAAACCTGGCGCGGCCCCGCCGCCACTTGATGGTGCTCTTGGTGTTTTGATTTGATTTGATTTGATTTGATTTGATTTGATTTGCAATGAATTGCGGAACAATCGCCCGTCTTCAAATAAGCGGAGGTGTTATTCAAACCTCCTGCGCCCAGGTAGTTGTTCTCGGGGCTCGTGAAAATGTCCGCGCGGCCAAGGCCAACAGCTGCTGGATCTACTACAACTGGCGTCGAAATAAAAACCGATGAAGTTCCCGCCTCGGGCGTGTGCTGGCGGCTGAAACAGTGCAGAGATGATTCATCTCCGACGTGGTCAGGCACTAGGGAGGTGAAGGACGAAGTTGTATTTAAAGGGGTGCGTATCAAATGTAAAAATGTCTGGGTCTGGAAGAGTGCGCGATTTGTCATGCATACCCGACTGCACCACATCAAAAACCTTTGCAGGCGCGATTTGTCATGCAGCTTTTCCATGACCCATGAGGCCTGGAATGCAGGACCTAGCATCACAGATTCTGTGCGATCTCTCTCATGCCTATCCTGCATGAGACACTCCCTCGCGACTTGGTCAAAACTGGACGACTTTTGGTAATCATGCAACACAGATTTTTGCATGCTTCAGATTTAGCATGACAAGTTGCATTCTTCCAGACCCAGACATTTTTACATTTGATAGTGCGAGCAGTTGTAGTACTCCCGCTCCGGAGGGCGTCCTGGTCTTGATGCAACGGTCCATTGTTCGCGGGAGCTGGTGCGATTCTGTGTTTCTTCCGTAGTTTGAAGATGGAGAAGCTGCCAGTGGCCGCAGTCATCTTGTTCATGAGGCCGCTTCTTCTACTCCGCGCAGCACCCTTGTGGTCAACATCTCGTTGCCCTGCTGCTTCTTGTTCAGGCTTTGGTCGTCGAAGATGAAGATCAGTACTGTTCGTAGGATAAGGATTAGAGAACGGATCAGATGAATTATAAACTCCCGTACCGGACGATCGACTGGAGTTCATCGTCGCGTTTCCCCGCGAAGTCGTGCTGGTGGCGCTGCTAGCCGACGACCTCGTGCTGGTCCTCGTCCAGTGAAAGAGACGACTCTTGTTCTTCGGCTCGGCTTTGGGGGTAGTCGTCCTCGCGGGGGCGGCCCTCGTGCTGGGCTGCTCTTGTGCTGGTACTGCAGAAACGTGATCTTGTCGTGGTCCCCCACCGGAACTAGATGAGCTCGTCGCGGCTGACGGGTCCTTCGAAGATGCAGCCGACGAGGTGGACCAGGACGAGGCAGTGGAAGCTCTGCAACAACTTTGTCCGGCCGTGTGGAGCCACTGCGCAGCGTTCGAAAACGCCCGAGCAGGGGCCCCGATCGCGGGCAAACCAGAGGGAGCTGCTGCTGCGGGCGGCCACACGACCGGCTGCACGACCGGGGAAAAGGCCGGCAGATGGATGCGTCTTGACCGGTTCGAAGTAGCAGTTGTTCCTGGTTCGTTGGAGGTCGAGGATGCCGCGCCTCGCAAGGCCACAAAGTCCGCGCTGAAGATGAGGAGAAACAGATGGAAAAGCGCAAACATCTCCGGAGAGCACGCCCGGGTAGTAGTTGCCGTAGACCTCATCGAGCGGGAAGCTCGCAACATCCGAACGGGAGCGAAGTTACGGAGGGCACCCCGCATGGTTCGTTTTTTTATATGCTTCCCGCACCATGCATCTCTGGCTTCGGTCGTGTTTCCCGCTGGGTTTTTCAAACGCGGGTTTGCAAAGCCCGTTTGCATAGGGCGTTCCCAGTATCCGCGTTTACACAGATCCCGATTAGCGCGCACTAGGCGCAACTATCTCCATAGACAGTGGCTCCTCCCTATCTTTACTACCGTCAGGTGCAGCGGCTTTCTGCACATAGCGCCTAGTCTCGACCCATATCAAACCCCCTTGCTATTCGTCCCACAGCATAGCAACGTCCGCCGCGGCTTACGGCTATAGACGTTAACTATATCGTGGGGATTTTCTATGCGTGTGTCCGGTCCGAGTTCGAAAAAGGGTTCAGGGGTGACCCCCCTGCATGCATGCGCGGATTTATGTTTCCGAAGGGTTTAGGGTTTTGATTTGTATGGACCAATGCGGCGCGCACATCGATTTTCCTGGCAGTGTCGACCTGCTGTACACGGCGTAACCCCCGCAAAACACGAGCGGAAAGCGCATCTGAAACTGAAACTGAAACTTACGGATGTTAAGGCACATTCAAAAAAAAAAAAACGAAGTGAAATTTTTATTTCTCAGAAAAAAGAGAAAGCCATAAGCCAAAGCTAATTGTTTGTCGAGCGAAAACGTTCTCACACCCAACGCCTCCTGGGCCGATAACGTCCCTACTGTCGAAAATGAAATAGGCATAATCATTCCACAAGTGATTCAGTTGTCGTACCTACAAACCACAGTCGAAAAAAGGTGGTTGAACCCCAACAACTGCACAGAGGGGAAACCACTCACAAAGAAAAATTTATGTATGATCCTGTTTTGCTTTTGTGCTGCTTCTGCTCCTTCATCCGCTTGAAGTTCTTTCAAATAATGCACAGTGCGCTAACGTGAATCAAACACTATGTGGCAATAACGCACGTGATTCTAAATCTCGACGCTGTAAAGGATCTCTTCTTCCTTACCGCAATCGCTTTGACGCTGCTTCGAACAACTTCAGCGTGCTTCACGACGCTGCTGCTGCTTTATCTAGTCAATGCAGAAACAAGTAGATTGGGAATCGAACAGAAACGGGAACACTAGTAGTGGTCCGTATACTACAATAAGACGCATCTTCGATCATTTGAGATCCGCCGCGCAATCAATTCATCGATATTTTTCTTCGCTTTCTTTTTCTCGTCAAGGCACTGCAGAGCGGACGAGCAGTGCTCTTATTGCATGCTCGAAGTGGTCGAAGGGATCTTCAATGCCATGACAATGAATGGCTGTAACAAGCAAGCGGTTTTCGTCTTATTTGTCCATCCGCAATTCCTTTGTACAAAGATAAGAATCGAAGCGCTTTGACAAACAAACCTTCTTTCTAGTTTTGCCAAAAGCTGCTCCCACAAGCGCGCAACGAGGACAAGAGATGGCTGCTGCAGCTGCCCGGAGTAGAACGTACAAAACTTACTTCTGTCCGGATTTCAAAAATTCCTGCTCGAGGTCCTTGAGCACGGAGGCTTTCAGCTTGATGCCCAGCGCGGTCTGGATGAGCAGCTCCGTTTCCGTCTGGGCCGGGGCGAGCTTGAGTACCTGCAGAATGCTATCCCAAGAAAAAAGTGTTGCACTTACACATTTGTTGGAGTTTGTTCATCTGCATCACAAATTTTCTCAGTGTGGCAGAGTAAGGCAAAGATCATACATAAGGGAAAATACGAAGGAAACGAGGCTTGCAGGTATTTCCTGCATGACAAAGGTCGTCTGTCTTGCGGCCCCCGCAACACAATGTGTAAAAACTGTAAACACTTTTTTCTTGCGATAAATGTCCTCGAACCCGCACTGCAGCAGGCTCTCCTGGTTCAGCTTCAGCAGCGCCAGCGCCACCTATCCGAGTGCACAACTCCCCACCCCTGCTCTCGTCCCTCATTTATATTTATAGTGTGAACAGCAATGGCAATACCAGCGTTGGCAAGAGTTGAGCAGGTTTCGCATGACAAATTCATCAGGATTGTAGTGCTGCCAGCAGAACCTGTCATGCTAAGAGTGCGAAGAGGCAAAAAACAAAAAGAAAAATGGTCGGCCTGGCATTTTGCATGAGAAATGAGGGCGAGGGGAAGTTCTACTTGTGCACTCTGATACCACCCGGAAAATGATCTTCACGCCCTCGGCCAGGAAGATGTCCCACACGCGACAAACCGTCGAGTACCGAAACTGGTAGATGCAGACCGTCATGAACCACTGTGAGGCATACATGGTGGGCTCCACCGAGTTCAGCTGCAGGTGGTCGTGCAGTTTGGGCAGGTGCATCCGGATCAGCAGGTTGAGCTGGAAAAAGTACTTGCTCAACAGGGGAAGGTTGGGTTTGTATCCTGAGTAACAACGTCCCCACCCAGAGTGGATGCCATGCAAATCTGCATGCCGAAAAGGTTTCTCATGCGGAGCCCCAAGAGAGCCATTTTCTATTCGTGCTTTGGAATTTGTAATGCTACAAGCAGCATGATGCGCTAGATCTGTGATGCTTCAGAACCAGGACAAGCTTGTCATGCGACACAACCAATGCTGGTTGATTTGTCTAGCAGATTTCCTATCTTGACCCTGGTGTGGAGCCATTTTTACTCAGGATAGTTTGAACAGGCCGCTCATGCGGTAGTTCTCCAGCAACGACACGAGCATGAAGAAGGCCGCCTCCTCGGGCAGGTAGCAGAGCAGGAGCCCCGCGATGAAGCCCATTCCCTGGCAGTACCCCACCTCCGGATTGAAAATGCTGTAGGCCCGGAGCACGTGGAGCAGCTGCTGCTGCCCCACCCCCTGCCGGTCGCAGTACAGCACGTGCTTGGGGAAGGTGCGGTTCGTGTCCCGCCGGATGTCGGGTTCGCACGGCGCGCTCGGGACCTGCTTCAGGTACTCGTACAGGTTCCGGGGGTACTTCCACTGCAACTCGCGGCTCTGCGCCAGCTTCTGCCAAATGCTGCCCCGCAGGCACTCCGGCAGCCCGCGGCGGACCAGCTCTTTCACTTTCTCGGGGTTCTTGTGCCGGAACCGGAAAAAGTCAATCAGCAGCATCCGCCAGACCTCCAAATTTCGGTTGTATTCCGCGTACAGCTGCGCCGCATTGTACAGATTGCTCATCTTGTTGCTTGTTCCCTCTTGTTCTTCATCCTGTGATCTGTCGTGGTCTCCTTGTTGGTCAGACGACTTCTGCAAAGGACCCGCAAAAAGATTGTTGTTGTCCAGAAGAAGACCACTTTCTTGATGATTTTCATTTTGTTCCGCCGTCGACGTCCCCAAAAATCCGTCTCTGCTTGCTGCGGTGGTTTGCTCGCCCAAAGAGGCAGCTGCACCTCCCGGCACCACGCCGGAGGGGAACACTAAACTCGGCTGCAGCGGCCCCTGCTCTTCCTCGAGCATGGGATCGTCGGCCAGGATCCACAGCTGCTCTTCCGCTTGTAGTTCGTCCACTCGCTGATCTTTATTCATGAGATCACCTTTGCCGGCGCGAATAAAATCTTGTTCTTCACTGGTATAGTGTTTCGTGCGCAATGTTGTAGTTGATGTTGAAGTTGCGGACAACATCGCGTGGTCACTATACTGCTCTATCTGCTGCTCAAAGGTCGCTGAAGCTGGGCGGGCTCCAACTGTTGCTGGGTTCAACAGGATCGGAGATAGAGTTGTCCTTGTCTTGTCAGCAGTTGATGCACGTTGTTCGCTAAATGTAGTTGCGCCGGTCGTCCGGGCTGCCACTCCTGTATGTGTGCGTTGTACACTCGAGTGTAGTTGTCCCCTGTCGTCGAGGAGGTCGTGCTGCTGCATTTCTGATCCTCCTTTCGGCACGACATCCACATCAGCGGCGTGCTCTTCATGTGTCAGTGTTTTTTCGTTCCTGTTCGCATCCAGAGCTACTTGCTGCAACTCCCCCCGGTGCTGGTGACCTCCTGATTCTGCTGTTGCCATTTTTACACCTGCCGATCCCTTCCGGGCATGGCCAGGAGATATTTCGTCTCTTGCTGACCCTGTCGGCGTGCCGTTTCCGCCGTGATTTTGGCTTGGATCCAGTAGAGCGGGTTGCTCCTGTAGTCCTCTTCCTTTCTCAACATAATTTCTTTTCTCCCCAGCAACCTCGATCGACTCATCATTTTCTCGACGGCTCAAAAACACTGCGTCGAGCGCCTTGGTATCCGCTTCGCGGCGGGACTTCTGCACAGCAGGAATTGCCCTTGTGGTTCCGCCGGCTGATGTGAGGATGGCTGGATTGTCCGACCGTGGCGGCTGTGCTGATTTGGAAGAATTTGAATGCGATTTATTTCGCCCGCGCGCAGAACTACCTGCGGCGTCAAACATGTCGTCAATATTGAAGCTGGAAGACGTTACTAGGCCACTCATAGAGGAAGCAGCACCACCAGCGGGGCTAGACGATATTATGCTATCCTTTCGAGAGGTGGCCAAGACGTCGTTCGGTCTGTCCCAGGAAGTCGCTCTTTTGCTAGCACTCGTTTGGTACTCCACTTCTTGCGTAGGCGTAGCGCCGTGCAGAGTTTGACCTTGACGTTGTTCCTGCGCTTCTCTCTGCAATGAAGCCGCTTGCGACGTCGGCGTTGCAGGATAATCGGGACCCCAGTTCATGTCATATTCTGCCGTCGAAGACGAAGCTGGGCCGCCACGGCCGAAGGAATTTTGACTATTTTGCGCTGTTCCCAATGAAGCTGGTGTCCCGACATCATAATCGCGCACTTTTTGCACGACCTCCACGGGCTCGGGCGAGTCGAGTTGTACCTCGCCCGCCTCCACCACCCAATCTTGCAACTCCGCATTCTTCTTCGCAGTGCTGCTCATCCTCGTGTTATCTTCTTCTGCTGCCTTTCAATTATAGGGGCGCTGCGCAGCTCCTTGCGAGCGCGACGGGTCGTTGTGATCTCCTTCTGCCCTAGTAGTACTGCTGCCTCGGTAGTCTGTCCCCCTCGCGACTAAGCGCACGTGTCGCCGGGGCCGGGGCACCTGCTGTCGCATTCCTGCCGCTCGTGTTGCTTTGCCGACAAGGCGACGAGGAAAAATTCGTCCCGCATGTCGTGGTGCTTCTGTATGACGTAATAGACTTTGACTTTCTTTTAAAAGACGAAGGAGTAAGTAATTGGATCGAAAGCAGAATCGAGACACGACACCGAGGTTGGTAGGAGCGATGATTTCAAGAAAGCACTAGCACCCAAAACTCCCAACATATTAGATGCTTGGACATCAACCGACCAATGTCAGTCTACTCGGTCTGTTGCTGTGCACTACAAGAAATTGTGGCGAGGGGGCGGTGTTGTAAATTGGAACACTCGAATGAATGACAGTACGAAACGAAACATCAAGCAGCACCAGCGCTTCGTTTGCCGCTGCATTAGGTCTCAATGTGACGCTTTAACGTCGATCCTTGCATGGATTCAAACTTCTTCCTTTCGGATTCATTTGTAGAGATGAAGCAGTTTTGTAGGAAAAGCAACAACTCACCAGTTGCCTCAACTGCGAGAGAGAATTGTCGTGGTCGCTGTACTCATGAAACATTTCGAGAATGATACTAGGTCTTGTGGTCACTACAACTCGTTGAAGAAAGGTGTTTGAGAGTGACCACACCACCCGGTACTAATTTTTTAAACTTGAACTTCCGAGATACTTCTCCTTCTCCAAGATTGATCTTAGTCTTTATTTGCAAGCTCCGGTCCTCGCCCTGCTTCCATCCTCCACCCGTCCGATTATCTTTGTTCTCCACCTTTCATCTTCTTCATCACTCGGAATACCACGCACCCCATGCCGTAGTTGAATTCCTTGAGCGTTTCCACCTCGTAGTCGCACAACCATCCCTCTTCCGCCACAAACTCCGCGACCTCCCCGCTTTTCGTGCCGTCCCGGGGGTCGAAGGTCACGGCCAGGATGCTGAGCCTCGCCGGGTAGCCGTACCGGAAGTAGCGGGAAATGTCCTTGCCGGGACACAGCCGTTTCTCCTTGTGCCCAAGGAGAGAGCTCTCCATGTCCGCGAAGAACAACACGCAGTCGTACCCGACAGTGCGGTTCGCAATCAGCCAGTGGTCCATGCGTTGGCACCGGACGTTGCACATGGCGGAGACGGCGATGGTTTCGGCATTGTGGATCATCTTCAAGTAGTCGCGCTGGTCGTACTGGGGAATGTGGATCTGCCCGGGATGGAGTGGGGGAAGGAGGTGATGTAGCATGCTGTTGCGTGAAGATGAGGTTCTTGTACCGGTAGTATCGTTGTCGCATTGTGCAGCTGTACTTTCGCAGCTGGTGTCGCTGGAACCATTATAGGAGTTTGAGTTTGTGTTCCTTCTCCCACCACAGTTGAACTTTTTCAGCACAGCTTGCGCCGAAAGAAACTGAGGACTGTCAATTAATAGGACAATGCTCTTCTTGTTTCGCTTGTGGTGGTCTTCTTGTTGAGAACGGCCGCAAGGATAGTAATTCTCCTCCTGGATAGTACTCTGATGTAAAAAAGCTTGGTCAACATCAGGCTCAGCTGCGTCAGATGAACTACAAGTCTTCAGAGGTTCAGTTGCGTCATCGAAACTTCTTCGACCCGCCCGTGCTGGGACCAGAAGCGATTTTTCTTCTTGAGCTACAACAACTCGTGAAGATGCGGTGGAGCTGCGGGATCTACAAGTACTCAGCGTGCTGCCCGCGCTGCTGCCGTGTTCTTGTTTCATCTCCTGCTTTTTATCACTAGGAGAACCTCCGTAAAAATTTTCGTACAAGTCGAAGAGCGCGTCGACCATGAATTGGTTGACTTCTGCTTTCACTCTTCGCTGCACGTCGACCTTCGTCGCTTGCAGGTAGTCAGATTGGCGGAACAGTGGGGGCGGGCGGCTATAGCTACTTGACGCGGATGATCCGCCCGATGAAGATTGTAGTCGTGGTGGTCCTCCTTGGAACAATTTCTTCCCAATCCTCGATTTCCTTTCCACAAGCCCACAGCCGTCGTCGTTTCCTCGGCCTGCTCTGAATAGCGGTGCTGAGGACGGCGACGGAACAACATCATGAAGTAGGCACGACCTCTGAGGGCCGTATCCCTGGAAGAAGGTGTCGTCTTCCAGAGGCGTGGCAACCTCCTTTGCTTCGATGAGCGCATTTTTTCCCATCCGCTCCTTCTCTTTCCGCAGGAACTGCAACTGCTTCTCCGCCTGCGCCAGACGCTGCTTGAGAGAGTCGTAGCTTTCTGCTGTTCTTTCCGCGGGAGCAGTGGTTATACATCTTGTACCCCCCTCGCGGCCCGTGGCACAGTCGTGTGCAGCTTGGGTTGTTGCAGCATCTACTTCCTCCAGGCCGCCGTGGAGTCGTGACCTTATATCTTGTTTCGGATCATTCTTATCATACTCGACGCTACTAAAATCAGCTCCTCTACTCTGGAGCTGGTGCCCCTCTTGTTCTTCGCGTGCACATGTTTGTCCTTCTTGTTCGCCCACTACACAAGACCGACCTGCATCTGCAGCGAAGCTCGGGGCGAGCGTGTGCTGGCCTTCGATCAGTAGATGAAGCTGCTGTGGAACGAGAGGGGTTGTGGTCGTTGTGGTCGTGATGGGAGTGGCAATAGCGACTGCGGACTCGCTTTGGTCACAAGCACTATCGTCGTTAGACATGATTCAAAATAATTGTATGCCGTCGTACTCGTAGCTGCTAGAGAGGAGTAGAACAAGTAGTGTCAAAATCACAATCACGCTGTTTCACTCAATACACGACGACACCAAAAATTTATCGTGGAAAACAAGACATCCTGCTTGATCTTTTCATTTCTGGTCGGCACGTTGCTGCAGATGACATCAACATCATTTCCATTTATTTTTACCTCCACAGCACGCGGCTTTTGAAAATTCCTGCCAAACACGGTTTTTACCTTTTCTGTCGAGACCGCTAGAACATGCCTAGACCGTAGTCTACGTTCTATGCTCTATTTTTACGCCATATCATTTTTGATGAGAATGCGCCACGCTGATTCAAAAGTGAACTTTTGTCCTGCTGATCATTATGGTTTCGTCCGTACGGAGTCCATCTTCAAAAAATGTTTCTGGATCGAATATTCCAACACCAACAGGAGCCACGACTGTCTTTCATATAAAGAACCTCCTCCTTCACCATCCTATTTATTTCTCCGGATCGGGGGGCGAACGGAATTGCAAGAACCCAGAGCACAAAACTACACAGCTTTCGTTATCTTTTCCTTTAGCCTTTCTTGTTCGTATATGTTCCGCATGATTTATGCTTCCAGTGCTTCGTTTGCACGAAAAAAAAAACCTCCGCGCGATTCGCTTTCCTTTGCTAAAAGTCCGTCTTTTCTTTAGTAAATCCGTCCGTTCAAAAAAGTACACCGTCCTCACCGAGGGTCGAAGCCCTAAATGCTGTACGCGCTAGCAATAAAGTGCTCTTATTTCACAACATACCTAACATTTCTTTGTTCACGAGTGGCAATACGTACAATGAAAATACTTACGTTCATTTCAAGTATAGTTTCAAAACGCGTTAATTTCCTTTTGCACTGTTTCAACACCTACAGATATTTCTGTAGCTTGCTCTGTACGTAGTTGTCAAGCCGTCGCAACCACGGGCGCAGTGAGCATCTACCACCTTGAATTGCACTTATTGTATTCAAGTACATCTACATGTAGAAACGAGCCGGATGTTTTTGTTGTCTGATATACATATATGCCTGTTCGTCGATTCTTAATTAGGACGTCTACTGTACAAAATCAAAAAACCGCCCCTTGTATATATGATAGACAAGCTTAAAGTGCCACTACGTCTACGACTGATCTCAACACTTTCAATCAGAGCAGAAACCTATGGTCAATCATGGCGGTGTCTGCCAGGCGCGACTCGCCCAACGAGGTATGAGCTGCACAAGTATCGTACTCGTATAAATGCATTACAAATTTGTTCAGCATGATGTAATGCGGATTTTACCTTTTTAACGAAAGGATTTGTAATGCATGACTGCAATACGAGTACGACACTTTTGCACAGGATACGAGGCCCGGACCGACAAAACCAATTGGCCGACCAGGAAGCCCAGGAAGATCCCCAGCCACAGGTTCTCGCTGAAGCGGAAACAGACGGCGAAGTATCCAAGAATAAGGAAAAAACTGTTTTAGTGTAAGTCTTTTGGGAAAACAGCATCACAAGTTTGTCTGCCATGACAAGAAAAACTTGCTATGCGCAGATAGGAAGGGAAAACACATAGGAAGCGAGCCGATCACGCATGTCGAGCATGACAAGTGTAACTGTTTTGCATTTTCTGCATCACAGATTTACACTGACACAGTTTTTTTCTTGGATACGAAGATGAGGTACTCCAATACCAAAACCTGCCATTCGAATCCGGTCGGCACGCCGAGGAGCTCCGGCCCGTAAGCTATCCCGTGCAAAAGTACCGTACTCGTACTATTGATTGCAGTCATGCATTACAGATGTACTTTCTAATACCTACTTCTGCATGACAAGTTTCAATTTTCCTCTTGACGAAATTTGTCATGTGATCTCTATTTAGTACGCTGCTTTTGCAATGCATACACGCCATCGCGTTGGTCCACCGCAAGTGCGACGGATCTTCGTAGAACGTCGGGGGGAACGTGGGCACAGACACGTCGGGCGTCGCGCCAAACATCGAACCCATCTTATGACGAGAGCGCAACTCCTCCTCCGCCTCATTTGGATGGCATCCACAGCAACACAAGTGCTGGCAAAGATGCAGCTTTTGCATGACAAATTCACTGCAAATTCTAGTGCTGTTGCGGCTTCGGCAACCTGTCATGCAACCGGTGCCAGAGGGCAAAGGGTAGACGTGGCATTTTGCATGACAAATGAGGGGAAGGGGGAGTTGGGCACTCTGATACATCTCCTCCTTGATGCACATCGACTGGTCCCGCACTACCCCGTCCACCAACTGCAGCAGCATTTCCTGCATTTGGTACCGGAGCTGGGCCAGTTTCCGCACGCTGCTGCTCGCGCCGCCACCGAGCCCACCGCCCATCGACATGCTCGCCCCCATTCCGCCGGGGTTGAACTGGTTTATCACGAAGAAAAAAGTTCGTCAGAGTCACTACATAAAGTACTTGATTGCAGGTTTATTTGCATGACAAATTTTTCTTGCGTCCCAGCTTTTGCTCTTTCTTGTCAATTGCGTAGGCACAAAGGAAGTAGCGGCCTTCTGGAATTTGACTGTGATGCATTTTTGCGCATGACAGACAATTTTGTCTTGCGAAAATGCGCATGAGTGATGATCGTGACGAACTTCTCTATCGGTTTGAATTTCATATGGTTGTGCATAGCGTTCCCTCCGCCGAGCATCATCGAGTTCTGCATTTGATTTCCCCCGCCGAACGCATTTGGCATGGACTGTTGCGAGCCGATCTGCATTGACCCCTGGGACGGCCGCGGCCCCCCGGACATGGACATCGTGTTCTGACCGCCGAAAGCCGACATCTGCGAACCCCGCCCGGAATTTTGCGGCATCATGCCTTGGTTGTTCAGGTTGCCGAGGTTCAGCGAGCCTTGGAACTGATTCATGCCGGAGTTCCGATTGTTATTGTCCATCATCATCGAATGGGCGCCCTCTACTTGGAGATGTTGGTCATGATGAAGATGATCCTCATCGGTTTTAGTACTTCCTACCACGTGGAGATCCTCGGGCTGCGGCAGCTCGTAGTCGATGAGTTCACCTGCTGCAGTTCGTGGCTCTACGCCGTTTGCAGAAGCTTCTACTATCGCTACTTTCTCGTCTGATATTTTGCGCTTCTTTTCGACGTGGGATGATCTTCTGTCGTACTGGCCCTCTTCATGTGTATCTTCGTTATTTGCAGCCGGTTCATCGTGTTGTAGATCGGCTTGGTGCAATATTCGCTCCAACTCGATTATTTCGCTTTTTGCCGTGTGTGACCAGACAAGTTGGCAACTACTACCGGTCTCGTCTTCGCCGGACCGCGACGGCAGGAGTTCTGGAGACGAATCCAACTCCGCGACGTCGACACCCACAGGAGATTCTACTCCACCAGTCATCTCGCCTTCGTCTCGTATCCTTGGGCGTGCGTGCGGGTTTCGTACACTGGAAAAGTTTCCGTGCTGTAGCTCGTCTACTTGGTACGCTGGAGAAATGACAGTGTCTGTCTGGGCATGGAGCTCGTGGTTCAACATCGTTGTTCCTGCCGCACATGTATTTGCGTTGGCTGCTATGTTGCTCCCCGTCAACACTGTTGCTGGCGGAGCAGAAAAACCTCTCGCATCAACTCCGCCAGAAAAAAACCTGCTTCGTTTCCGGCCAGGAAGCCAGTTCCCGGGGTGGTACCACGGCGCCGCTGCTCTCCTTCCAGTACTAGTTGTCCCGAAAGTAGAACGACTACTGCTGCGATAAAACGTGGAGCTACTGCTCCCGCCTTTCTGCTCGAACCGGCAAGTTGGTGTCGGAGCAGGTATTTCGGCCCGATGTGCCCCTTCAAATCCCCCGCCGAACGCCGATCCGGGAGTTCCAAACGCCTGCGGCTGCTGCCCGAACGACGACTGCTGGCCAAACGCTTGCGGTTGCTGCTGCTGTTGCCCGAAAGCGGAGCCTGGTTGTGCACCGAATGACTGCTGCTGCTGCTGCCCGAACGCATTTTGCTGCTGCTGCTGCCCGAAAGTAGAGTTGTTGCTGCCGCTGGAGCCGCCAAATTGCTGCTGCGGCTGGCCGCCCATGCTGTTCATCAGCTGGGACTGTCGGCCGCTGCTCATCGGGTCCATACCCCCCAGCTGCTGCTGCCCGAGCATCTGGGATCCGCGCGGCGTCTGCCCGATGCCCATCTGGTGCTGGCCTCCGCCTAAGTGGCCCGGAAAGTGCATACCCATGTGGTGGCCGCCGAATTGGTCGTGCTCACCGTGCCAGTGCGACGCAAACATGCCGGGGACGCCGCGCTCGGCCAGGATCTGCCGGTACAGACCGAAAAGCTGCTCCTTGAACCCGCCCGGGGTAAACACCTCGAAGGTCTGCAACTCGCCCCGCGAAGGGTGGTCCGGAGTGAGGCCGCGCTTGGGGAGAAGCCCGCGTGCCTCCTCATCGAGCGTGTAGGACATCTCGGTGGCGCAGCAGTCACCCTTACCCCCGGGACAACGACCTGGAAGATTTTTAGAGTGAATAGAATATCAATATTTTGCCTGTGATGTTCGTTTATGTTTATCATTACCACAGTGTTTGAAAAATCATGAACACTGTGACGACATCAATCAATGTCGACTTGCTCCTTCAAAGCAGCTGCCACAAGCACAACACGGTCGCGCAAGGAAATAAAAGGATCTTCAAGACACCGTGTATGTAGTAGCCGTGATGGGGTTCGTCCATGATGAAGACGGACACGTTTGCCAGACTGCAGATATCGACGAAGTTGATCAGGTCCAGCCCCTATCAAATGCAAATATGTCTGGATCTGGAAATTTGTGATGCTAAAATGTGCATGATGAAAACGCTTCCTCATGCAAGGAGCCATGACAAAGGTCTTGCGGAACGCTTTCTCATACGCACTCCGCATCAGAAACTGCGGTTTTGTATGACAAGAGAGGCTACACCTTTTGCCGGTCATGATGCAATACAGATTTCACAGGAATGTAAGGCTAGCATTACAAGTTCCAACCTTCCAGACATATTTGCCATGCATAGCCCCTCCCGCATGGCGATCAAATGGCGCCCGACAAGCTGGATCGCGACGGAGAGCAACCAGGTCCCGCCGGTGACTCCGTACATCAAAAAGGGATTAAAGGGGCTCTGCTCGCTGCCCGACCAGCGACAGCTGTCAACCCAATTGAAGCCCTGGAGGAACAGGATCATCAGGATCCAGGTGGCGTATATCAAACCAAAGACGTTCGTCACGATTACTAACTTCTCATGCGCATTTTTGCAATCTTAATATCGAAAGGAATGGTTTAGAAAACCATGAGATGTTTGTCATGCGTAACCATGCATGACAGTGAAACTTCATACGGGATTTCCCTAGTGTTTCTGCAATACAACAAAGCTGTGACGCTAGAAACATTTGTCACGCGACTATGCAGCTTAGTGACTGTCACTGTGACAAACTCTTTTCCCTCCATAGCGTATCCCGACGTTCTAGTAGCGGCGATCCGCTCCGAAAGTTCGTTCCCTGGAAGTGTAGTATATTTGGGAAGTCGAGCTATAGGTGGATTTTCTGTATAACAAACCCGTAAAATAGCTGTTTGTTCCGTTTCTCCGATCCCGATGGTGCACGGCAGGTCATGAGAAAATAAACACATTGATCACCAGGCTCCGAAGTAGGAAAAACAGAAAACAAGGTCCATCAAGGCCGCCGATATGGACAACAAGAACTGTGTTTTGTACCGACAAACAGCGACCGCCAGATCGAGATCCCCTTGTCCGGCGCGTGCTCGCGATCGAAATCTGCGCCCCCGGCTGGGTTGTTCTGCTGTGCCTTGTTTCCGTTCTGGTCTTTGTTAGCCCCGCCGGAGGCGCCGTCCTGCAGCGGCTTCGGCTCGCGATCTATGAGGAAAATGAAACAGGAAGCCTGCTTGTACAGGAAGAGGAGGATCACGACGGTGGTATGGAAGACGAAAGCATCGTATTTTTATCGTACTACACGTAACTAATAATTGTTGCAATTATACCATGGAGGAAAAACTACAGTACCGGACGTGCTTTGCAAGTACTTGCTCTCACACGACGACAACAAAACACTTGTGCCGTTTTCGCTTCTGCAAAAATTTGTCATGCCATGGAACAATTACTTGTAGAAGTACGAGAAAAATTTTTTTCTTACGCATAGGAGGCCATCACGAGCAAGACCGTCATCATGACGTCGTGGTGATTGTACTGGTCGCCATCCAGCGAACCGGGTAAGAGGTAGGCGTCGGACACCACCCAGTAGAGCACCATGAAAAAGTGGAACCAGAACAAAACGCCAAACGAGATCTTCACCACCGTCAACAGCATCAGCAGGCTCTTTCCCATGAACAGGCCCGGATCCGCCGCGAAACCGGATTCCCACGGGTAGCGCAATTCAATGGAGCGGTAACGGAGGTAGATCAGCCCAAGGAGGAGGATCAGCGTGAGGATCAGAAACACCGTGACGGCGCTCCAGAATCCGGCGGTATCCTCGGAGAACCTTCAATTCATTTATAGGGAACAATGTCGCTTTGTCAGCTTTCGTTCGTACAAAGATCCTAAATATCAGCACCTGCTCCTGCACACGTAGAGTTAATATTCTACACAAACAGAAACAATAGCGAAAAGTTCGCAACGACGTTCTCATGAACAACAACAAGAAGGTAACGCAGATACCACGCTCAGCATAATTGATAGATTTGATACTCAGCCTTGAAGATGCAGGGTAGCGACGCGTCCTTTCCCCCGGCCACTGTGCTTTCCAGGTAGACGATGTTCAAGACCGGCACCTGCAGACTCCCACTGTCCACCCGTAACTGCAAAAACAGCTGTATCCTGAGTAAAAGCGTCCCCACCCCAGTGTTGTAATGCAAATGCGCATGCTGAAAATATTTCTCATGCGGAGCACCATGAGAGGCATTTTCTAGTCGTGTTTCGAAGTTTGTCACTCTCCAGCCAGCATGATGTCCTAGATCTGTGACGCTGCTCAGCTAGCTAAACAGGATTACACTACGAGGCCAAATCTGTCATGCGCTACACCCAAAGCTTGCTGAGTGATTTGTCTAGCAGATTTCGCAATATCTTGACTATGGGGTGGGGACGTTTTTACATAGGATAACCTGGGCCGCGTACCGGACATACGCCGGGTCGCTCATCCCCAAAAAGTCGCTGGTCCGCCCGAGGGCGGAGTCGCACAGAAAAAACCGCTTGGCGAGGAAGCCACTGTAGCCGTCGACGTAAAACTGGTCCTCGGCAAAGTTCACGTTCGGCTTGGTCGACCCCCTGACCGTGTTCAGCATGCGCACCGGGACCGGCGTCTTGGCGCCACTGGAGGTGACCGCGAAGAGGTCGTAGAGCACTGGGTCTTGGCACAAGCCGTGGTTCAGAAACGTGCTGGCGGGAATACGGCACTCTTGGACGACTGTGTTCTTCTTCGTCCAAAGGTACTCCTGAAGTGGATGTTAAGAGTTGTTGCGTTCTTCTTTCGGACTTGTGATTAAGTATATTCATCGCGGCAATTGAATTTTATCTCGAAAGAACACAGATGAAGCGCCGTCAAGAGTTCTCGAAAGTGGTCAAGGAGGAGTGTTCTCGAATCTAATACACTTGCGCTGGCACTGGTGCGAAAGAACCAACCTACCTTTGCATCATCCTCAAATCCCGGCGCGGATCCGCCAAATCGGTCGCAAAGTTGCAGGTGATTTGTTACCGTCTCTTCACCGAGATACCGCCCTTCAAAGGAATACTTTGCAACGACGAAGGAGGGGGAGCTGTTGTATTTTTGATGCGACAACGTTAGTAGAACACAGCTTCATCTTTACAATTTGTCGTTGCGAAAAATCGTGCGGAGTTCTTGGGCCTGACGTATTCAACAAAAGACGGAAAGGGAAAGCATTGATGCTGTAGAATACTTGTTCATGCACATCGTTCTTTGGTACTGCATAGATATGTACTCAGTTCCAGAACAACACCTTTCCGGGAGCGTGAGGCCAGTTTTGGTGTAACCTCCCGCTGGGAACATGATCCAGGGCAGAGTTCCATACATGCCGGGCGACGAGTCGCTGGCGGGGTAGTTCGTCGCATCGGTGTAGAACCAGGTTTCCAACAGCTGGCACACCGTCGCGTCTTGGTTATCAACTGCAAAAATGTCTGGGTCTGGAAACTTGTGATACAATGAAGGGAATAGTGAGCTCACTATAATGCGCTGCCAAGCATGACAAGTTTTTTTCCTGGTTCTGAGTTGCGTATTCCGCTTGAGAAACTGCGTTTTTGCATGACAGGGAGGAGGAGGTCTTCGCGGCCATGCAATACAGAGATCAGAGTCATGCCAGACTAGCATGACAAATCTCGCGATCTCCCAGACCCAGACATATTTGCAATCCATATTGGTGGTACATCTGCAACGCGCAGAGGTTGCTCAAACACTCGCAGCCCTCGTTCACCTTCCGGGCACACTGAATGGCGCACCCCTGGTACAGGTAGTCCAAGGTTGCGGAGTCGACCGTGGCCTCCGAGGCCAGCCCGGAGGTGAGGATCTCCTGCGCTTTGGAGTCGGTCTTCTGGAAGCCGAGAAGAGAACCCTGTCCTGAGTAAAAACTTCCCCGACCAATAGTTCTCATGCAAATGCGCAATGAGAGGAATCGATTTGTAATGCGCAATCTCCATGAGAGACATTTCCTACCGTGTTTTGGCATTGATTTGTCATGCTGTAAACAGGATAGGAAAGTAGCTTTGTCATGCGGCTTCCCTTGCTAACCACAACTATACTGCAGATGGAAACTTGTCATGCGCAACTCCCAAAACTTGGGGATCGATTTGTGTTGCAGATTTACCAACTTGACTATGGAGTGGGGACGTTTTTCCTCACCATAAGCCCACTGCGTCTGTCATCCACCACTCCGGTTTGGCGGGACTGGCAATCACCGCGGAAAACTTCACGCGCTTTATCCTGCGTAAAAACCTCCCAACCCCAGAGTCATCAACAAGATCGTGATTCTGCAACACAACTCCACAAGTTTTCGACGTCGCGCATGACAAGTTTGGTCTCTCTGCATTGTAGTGCTGGTTAGCAAGGGCAGCCGCATCACAAAGACGCGCGCTCATCCTGTTTACAGCATCACAAGTACCGAAACACGACTAGAAATGCTTCTCATCATGCGAAGGCGCATTACAAATGTTCCTGTCATTGTAAATCTGCATGACAACTCTCGGATGGGGACGTTGTTACACAAGGTACGCTTCGCGCTCTGCACCCCGAAGGAGGACAGCGCGGTGCCAGCCGTGTTGGCCTTCCCGGTCCAGTCGGAGGCGGGGGTGTAGCAGAGCCCCGAGGTGGTGGTGGAAGAAGGACAGGCGGTGGAAGCGGCGCAAGTCGCTTGGCCGGCGGCCACGGTCAAACTGGAGTCGCACGCCTAATAATGTGCGACGTAATTTTGAATGATCCGGCTTCGTAACTTGTGGAAGTGGTAGTGTTAACTCTATTTGCAGCCCTTATTCTTAGTACATGACTGCACACCAAAGAAAACTTCAGAGATGACCTTGAGCGTAGGTACGTACAGTTCTAGAATTATACCTGGCAAACTTTCTCTGTTAAGTAGGCTCCGGTGGCGCTTTTTTCCAGAATTGCCTGGTTCGTGCCACAGTTACAGTCTTTGCGCGCCGGTGAGGTAGACACGGATACCAGGGTCGCGGCTGCACTGGGACAAGGCAAGCACCGGGACTGGTCCGCCGTGGCAACCATCTGCTCAAAGCCGCGGGCTGGTGTGAAATTGCTGCTGTTTCGAAAAGAACGCAGTAGTTCGTGACGTGTTGAGGACAAGAACTTACTACACACGACTCGGTCACGCTCTGACAACTCAGGTTGAGATCATAACCTTCGGAGCAGGTACACCCTAATCTGACAGAATCGTACGAGTACGACTACAACGACACTAACATGATATGAATATAAGTACTTACCCGTGCAACTCTGTCCCGATACTTGGTCGGGGTACGCACTGGCGGTGCTGTTGCTGCGATCGAAGCAGCCGCATTCGATGCACTGGATGCCCGAGGTGGTCGTGACCGCGGTCGCGCCGGGGTGCTTGATACAGTCTTGCCCCGGATAACACGACATCTGCGGATTGCCTGTTGTGGTGAATGATAGATTGCCCTTTTAGCTACTTCCGAGGAAACAAGAAACCAAGTAGACATTCAAAAGTAGATACCCTTGTCGGTCATGTTCAACCGATGCTGCTTTTTACACGACCAGTCATTATGCCTCCTAAAATTATCAAGCGTCTATTCCTCGAAAAAAAAGCAGCTTGAAACCACTCGCGCTCAGGGGTGCGCAAACGCAAGCGGTTCCGTCCGCATTGGGCATCTGGCCGCTCGGACAGGCTTCGCAGACGCGACTCCGGGAGTTAACGAACTCGGTCGTGGCGCTGCAGGTCGGCAGAGTGCCGCCCACCTTGTAGTGGCCCGGGACGCTGGCGCTGACATCTCCAAAAGCCAGGCGTACCGCAGACAGGTGTGCGGAAAGAAGAAGCAGCCGCATCGATGGGCCTCGACCTCGTCCCGTCCTCCTAGCGATGGGTTTTGTTTAATGTGTTGGAAACGGTCTTCACATGGCGGTCTTGA
This sequence comes from Amoebophrya sp. A120, assembly GCA_905178155.1. Taxonomy (NCBI): domain Eukaryota; class Dinophyceae; order Syndiniales; family Amoebophryaceae; genus Amoebophrya; species Amoebophrya sp. A120. The sequence continues at coordinate 2,350,522 of CAJINV010000011.1, read as the reverse complement.
CACAAAATAAACGCATCCTCTTTTTTCCGCCAGGTGGGCCCCCTAGAACCGCACCTGTCTGGTAATGGTATGTATCTCAAATTTCATCACCGTCTAACAGAAGGATAAACACAGCTGACCTCACGAGGGACTCACGATAGCCTCCCCGCTGCAGACTCGTTCTCAAATGGAAGAGATTGATTGAAAGTGACAACATCTTGGTGGTGGGATTTCTCCTCTCATTGTCATTGTTTATGTTCTTCTTCTTGCAAGAACACGTTTTGCACAGAGTCTACTCATTTGCCACCAGCAACCCTCATACTCGTACTGACCTTCGCTCCGGATAATTGCGAACCTAGACAAGAACTCTCGGCTCCTGGGCTACAAGATCATGATACGTAGAACACGATAGAAAGTGCAAAAGACTTCTCTTCGCACTACTTCATCTTGCAGTACTTACGTACCGGACAGCACGCCCCCCGCCGCTTACGCTTGATATATTTTTCCTCGCGTTTTTACTCTCCGTCTTTTCTGTCGTGTTTGCAATTTGGAATGTTGATCCTCTTGAGTCGCAGTCGCTTGAAAAAGTCGTGTTGATGTTGTGTCGTCTTTGTACTGGCAGCGCGCGCGCATGTCGTGGTGGTCTAAAGCAGCCCTAGAAGTTGTAGGCACTACTATCCCTGATTTTTTCAACATCAGAGCCGCTGCGTTTTGACCAACAGGTCCTGCAGCGGGGTACGCAACTCGGGTTGCAGGGAATCCAGCCGGTGGATGTTGAAAAACTCTGCCAAGCACTCATCCACCTTCCGCAGCCGCTCCTCGGCCGCAAGGTCTGGCTTCGCTACCCCGCGCTTGCGGTGCGTTTCCACAATGACCTGATGAAAAAATTTTTGTTGTGTTTGCAGTTTTTTGTCTTTCGGTATGCAGAAAGGTCGCGGTGGCAGGCATCATGATCTCTTTGCAACTGCATCGTTTCTTGTTCTTCCACCTGTGAACAAGTAATGCAGATATAGTGCCAGCGTAGCTATGATCAGAATCTATCAGTATCAGATGAAAACAAGTATAAAGAAATATACCGCCGAGAAATGCGACAGCATTGCGCGCACGAATTGCGTGCCCACTTTCCGAAAGTCCTCGTACTTGGAGCTGAGCAGCACATCCCTGGCGGACGGCAGCAGCCTCGTGCAGGCCGTGAGCGTGAGCGCTTTTGACGCGCGGTTGCGCAGCAGGGCGCGCGCAAAGTCGCAGAAGACCGCCCCGTCGCAGTGGCTGAGAAAATCCAGCACGTCGCTGGTCCGATTTGTGTTCCACAGCTGCAGCACGTGGTGTGCCTGTTCCAGCCGCCGTTTGTAGCACAGAGCAATCTCGTTGTGCTGCTTCCCGAAGTGCTCGACGAGAAGTTGTAGGTCGCTTTGCTTGTTCTTCCTGTCGCTGTGCTGTTGATTTGCTGCACCACGAGCCGGGGACGTGCGGTTCGACGCCGAAGCGCTATTGATATTACCGCGTCCACCTCGGGAGGAAGTCGGTCTGCTCGCACCATTACTAGGTCCTGCTCCACCGGCAGTAGAAGTGGTTCTTGCCAAATTCCTGCCCGCACTCGCCGCTGGCTTTTCGGGCGAGGGCAGCCCGGCAGCCTGCGCAGTGATCCGGCGGTCGCGCGGATGGGCACCCGTACCCGAAGTAGAAGACCCTGGCCGCGGCGGTTCTTGCTCTGCGGATGCTCTTTGTTCCTTGTTCTGCAACGAGGATATTACCGCTGGCTGCTGCTGCACCCTATCCGGCGAAAGCGAAGTGGTTGTATCCTCTTCCGAGCGCGCACTCAAGTAACTCGCTTGGTCCACCAGAGTCGGCGTCGTCCGATTATTGTTGTTTATGGTTCTACTCCCCGAAGGACCTCCGTGCTGCGCACCACCACCCAGTTCTTTCGTGGGACTGCGACTCGAACTCGATTTCGACTCTGTATCCCTATCCGCCGCCGCCGCGGCGCTCACAGCCCCCGCTCCGAAAATGTGGTTCGAGCAGCGGTGTTGGTCCACGATCCCCGCCACGGCACCGCGGGCGCGCCGGGTGGGTAGCTTCTTGGCTTCCGGGATGGGGACGTGGTCTTCGTGGGGAATTACAGTGTTGGAGTCCTCAGGTACTAGAGGAGGGGGCGGCGACGACCCCTCTTTCGCTACAGAGAAGATGTGTGTCCCCGGCGCGGGTGCAGCTCCTGCACCGGCGATTTTTTCAACCGCTGCTCTGGAGGCTTGTGTAGTACCTCCATCTTCCTGTCGTTTTATCTTTGCGCGGGCGGGTCTTTGTTGTTCCTGCTGCGGTAACAAGTTCAGTCCGTCGATGGTACCACAACCGCGCGCCACGGCCAGCTCATCCTCAAGCGAAAAATCTCCCCTGCTAGGCGGATGTAGTACCTGATCCACTGCTCCGACACCGACACCACCACCGCCATTCCCCTTCGGCTCAAACAGCATGCGCGTCTTCCGCACCGCACCCACGGCTGGCTGCGGACTCAGGTCTAAATCCCGAAAAGCAGTATTAGCTGGATCCTGCTCTACTTCTTGCGGCGAAGCAGCAGCTCCTCCTGTGGTGAACGGATTTATTCGCCCTCCTCGCGCCGAATTCGACGTGCTTCCCTCCACAACCGGGGCGGACTCCAGGGGCGAGGAGGAGGCGGAACAGGAATTTTCCTGCAGCGTTGTGGAGACCGAGTGGTTTTGGTGACCGTGCAACAGTTCTTTCGACCCGACGCGCGAGCTCGAGGCGGTAGAAACGGTCGTTCCCGTTCCGGTCTTGTCGTGCTGTTTCTGATTCGTCATTAGGATGAAATCGGGTTTCGTCATCTTAGACACCCCAGCGGTGGACGAAGGTTTGATGTCGGGCTTCTCGACGTTGCTACTTGTCGGCGCTGGCGGGTGTATTGCAGCTGAACCTGCACCTCCTGGCATATCCTCGACGTCGTTTGCGAGAAGCAAGCTCTTCGGAAGCCTTGCCTTCGGCAGCACGTCCTGCAGGTAGTCCGCAAAGGCCATCGCTTTCTTGGACTGCGCAGGAAGAGGGTTATTCGTCGTCGCAGCAGGAGGTTTATTTGAAGCACTAGTAGAAACAAGGTCAGCTGCTGGAGGACTCCTTGTAGACGAACTTCCTGCTGGAACTACAGTCGCCGCGCTGGACACCAGGGCGACATCTTCGGCATGCGGGGGCTCTCGTCCGCTAACCCCGATAGAATTTCCATCACTCTTAGGCTGATCGAAGTCCTCCCCCGGCGGCGCGATGGGCGAGCAGGCACTAGAAGTTGTGTGGCCCCCCGTTGCAGAAAGAACAGCCCCAGAATGCGCAGCTAGGACAGGCTTGTTGATGCTGCCAAGCACTTGTGGCGCGCTGTTCCGACCAGCAACTGCCCCTCGGGTTGATGTAGATGAAGTAGAACTACTACTACCTGAATTACCTCCCGACTTTTTTGGGGACGATGATGAACCGGAGGACTTGTTCATCGCATGGGTGGAACTTGTCTGAAATTTCCCCAGCGCAACAGCGCTATCGCTTCTACGGGATGGCGGTGATGGAGAGGGAGACGCTCGACCAAAAAAATCTTCGTCCCGATATTGTAATTCACCGGGGCGATGACTGGGAGCGGGGGCAGAAGGAAGAGGCTCCAGATGTTGCAGTTCCTGCTGCCCTTGTAGTTCATCTTCCTTCGGACGGTCAACATCTGCCGCCGTAATACTAATTGCCACTGTACCTCCTGACGACTGTCTCGCAACAGCAGCAGCAGCGGCTGCGTTGTTCTTGTCGAGGACACCGTGGCTGCTGCGTGGCCGTGAAGACGAGGACGAGCTGGAGGATGTTCCGGGTTGTATACTACCGGATGTCGAGTAGGCCAATTTCCCAACGACCCTTCTGTGCTATGATTGCAATACAAGAAAAAAAAAATGGCTGTCGAATCTGGAGCGAGTGCTGAATTGTCGCCCTGCATCGTGGCACGCCCCCGGGTCATTAGAACTTCCACGGCTGCAGTGTAGAGCTCCTCGCTGTTCGCTGGATAAGCGGCTGCTCCCGTTGGGTCCCCTGGCACCCTAATCCTACTGCGGCCGCGCCCCCGCCTGCTGCGCGCAGTCACGCAGAGAATCGGCTCAATGCCCACTCGTTGCTATGCGTACTATGCGTGCTATGCTTGCTATGTTTGCTGTGTCGGGGGTGCCACAGCACACATAGCACACAATTTTGGCCCGCGCACGGTGCTGTGCGTGCTATGCGTGCTGTGCGTGCTATGCGTGCTATCGTTGCTGTGGGCCGCTCGCTAATGCGACCACAGCAACGAGTGGCTCGGCCCTGCACCCCCCAGCAACGGCTCCAGGGAATGCCGCCGGAGCGCTGGGCCAAGTGCGAATGGTGTGGCGCGGGCCGCCGCAACGCGGCCGCCAACGGAAATCCCTAGCGCGCCTGCCTCTGGTGGTGGGCGGCTTTGCTTCTGGTTACCATCCGAATCGCCCGGCACAATCTGCGCCGACTCTTTTTTCTTTTTGTGAATGCGATCATAGTGATTTAGGGTCGTTGGGAATTGACCTACATAACGGATGCTGAAGCGCTGTTCGGCTTCGTCACATCAATCCCCAGACTCCTGTAGTACGCTGCCGCGTTCCTGTATGCAAAGAAAAAAGTGTAGCTACAGTTGCACATTTATTGTGTTGCGGAACGAGCAAGACAGACCACCTCTGTTATGCCGGATAAGCATAGGAGCCTTGTTTCAGTTTTGTTTTCCCTTATGATCTCTGCATTGCAAGTTTTGTCTCATGCAGAGAAAATTTGTGTTGCTAAATTCACTACAAATGTGAAACTGTATGCACTTTTTTCCTGTGATATCCCGCTCCCAGGCCTTGGGACCGCGTCCTCGTTGTGCCTTTTCCCGGGACCCCCGGGCGGCACCAGGTCCGCCAGGTCTTCCGACAGCGCGCGGCGCGGCCGCGACGACGTCCCCGCGAGCAAAGCGTTTAAGGAATTATTGTCTTGATGTTCGCGGGTTGATGATGATGATGATGATGATGATGATGCGTGTGGGTAGTAGAGGTGCATCTTCTCCTGAGAGCTGCTGTTGCTGCTGCTGCTCGACGTCGCTGGGTTCATTACTTTCGTTGAAGCAGACCCAGTAGACGAACTTTTGCTCTGTGGCTGGGACGAGGAACTGGAGCTGCTGGAAGACGACGAGGATCCACCTCCGGAACTTGTCACGCCACCAGCGGTCGTGGTCCGGCGCAACCCGGTGTCCGTTGGCGCTTTCAGTCGCGGCAGCTGCTGCTTTGTGGCGGAGGAGGGTTGCTGCACTTCGGGTTTGGACTCCGATTTCTTCATTGGCCGGGCCGTGGAGCTCGTGGTGGTGCTGGTCCGAGAAGAACCTTGCTTCGCTCCAAACGCAGCTCCACCTTGTTGGCTATCAGAAGATTCGCGACTGACGACCTGAAATTGTACAAAGGAACGAGTCATTGAAAGCGAAATCCGGTCTGCTATTTCGCAGCGGGGCATCCTTTGTAGCCCCCTGCGTGACAAACTGGCCACCTGGCCAGGAAGGTATGTGGAAAACCGCAAACCCGCGAACCCTGCTGGGCCACCAAAATCGGCCATTTCAGACCCGGGGAAGATGCTGAATTTCTGCCCACAACCCAGGGCAAATGGGGAATTTGTGACATACCCCCGCCCGCTTCTAGTGCGTTTTTTTTTTCCCAATCGCGATGGTACGGCGCAAGCGCGCGCCCGCCGGACCGCCCTTGGCGGCCAGTTTGTAAGCCTGCCGGGGGTTCTCGATTTTTTTCAATTTTCGCTCTTTTTTCTGGTTCTTAGGTGGCCGAAGGGCTCCGGACATTTTCACCGACCGCAGCTGACTGGCAGTTTCGAAGCCTGCGGAGGGATTGCGCTTTTGCGAAATTTTTCTGCTTTTCCTGATTTCCAAGTGGCCCGGGCGACCTGGACATTTTCACCGCCCCCACCTGGGTGGCAGTTTCGAAGCCTGCGGAGGGATTGCGCTTTTGCGAAATTTTTCTGCTTTTCCTGATTTCCAAGTGGCCCGGGCGACCTGGGCATTTTCACCGCCCCCACCTGGGTGGCAGTTTTGAAGCCTGCGGGGGGATTGCGCTTTTGCAAGATTTTTCTTCTTTTCCCATTTTCCAAGTGGCCCGGGTGATCTGCACAAAATCCGACGATTGCTTCCCCCCACGTTATAAAGCAATTTTTTGCCATTTTTTTCCAACTTTTTCCAGTTACGAAGCGGCCCAAGGCTTCCGGACAGGTCGCGTGCCTGCTGCTCCAACGCAGCTGGCCAGCGGGCGGAGCAAAAAATAGTCCGCCTCTTTTTCAGATACTAAGTGGGCCAGACCGCAAAAATGCTCTTTTTTCACCTTCTCCCGCTTGGTTTCTGCCGTTTTTGCGTCATTTTTGACCTCCTGGCCATTTTCCCATCTGGTCCGCTTTTTTTCCCTTCTCCCGCTTCCTTTCTGGCCATTTCCCTGACCTTCACGCCTCCCGGCGGTTGCCCTATATGGTAACGGCAACTGCCTTCGCGCTGCGTTTGCTAAGCAATATCGCAAGCGCGCAGAGCGCGCGCGCCGGCTTCGTGGGCCGGCGCGCGCTCTGCGCGCGCGCGCGCACGCATTTGGTTACCAGATCAGAAGATTCGCGACTGACGACCTGAAATTGTACAAAGGACCGAGTTGATAGTTCTACTCTGTCTTTTTTTAAACCGAGGAATAAAGTTGAAATAACAAGTTGTAGAACTACAACATACGATTACGAAGACAAAATTCATTGCGTCTGAGTGGTCATGCTCATGGTCTGCGTCTGCCACCTTATTTGCATTAAAATACTTGCATGTAGTAGTACCGAGCTTTTATAATTCATCAGCGGGACGCCGGCATTTGCTCCGCTTGGCAGAATGTTGTTCTCCTCCTTCTTATTCAGGGTCCCTACCCACACGTTCACTTTGCTGCTCTCGACGGAAATTCCGGTCATTTTGCAGTGCGTATCGGAGATCCGAAGGTCATGCAATTTCCCGCCCCACTCGGCTTCGTAGCAGGTCGGCGCAGCCTGGAGGTTATGGAACTGTCAGGTTTGAAATCGTCAAAGTTGAAATAGTTTGTCATGCATAAAATGCAACGCAGAAAGTGCCTGTCTTGCAGAGTAGGCAAGGGGGGCAGATTGCAAGCCTGTTTCGGGGTAGAAATAGAGCTGCTAAAGTAGAATGACAAAAGGCGTCTTCCTTACCCGAACAGCATGACAAGCTGGGCTTCGGCTCTACCCAAATTTGTCATGCGCCACTTGGCAACTGGGATGCAACTTTCATCCATTTTCTGCATTACAAGTTATTTCAACTTTGTCGATTTCAATCCTGACACATCCATAGAGGTTACTGATGGAGTACGAACGGAGACCGTCAGCGAACCCAGCAACAACCGCTTTGTGCTCCGGGTGAAAGATCACTTGCTGCAGGAGTGCATAAAATTCGATTTTTGCGGAATCTTCAACTTCACACTTCAATTGTCAAGCAGCAACAGTTTGGCGCCAGTTTCCTTATAATAATAATTCAGTTGTCGTGGCCAAGTTGCATCTTCAAAATAAAGCCAAACCTCTAGACTTTTAGGTAGAAAAATAAGTACCTGCACGGGTCCCGACCCCATATCCGTGGTGGAGACGTTTTTGAAGCTTTCCAGGTTCCACAACTTGCAAGTCCGGTCCACCGAGCCGGTGACCAGGTAAAATTCATCCGGGTGGAAGTCCATGCTGGTGATGCCGGCCTTGTGCAAGGAAAATTCCTTCATCAACTTGCCCGCCGTCAGGTCCCACAGCTTGACCGTCGCGTCCTGCCCCGCCGTCGCGACCCAGCGGCCGTGCGGCGAAAACCGCACACAGCTGATGCCCATCGAGTGCCCCTTGTAGGTCTGGATGCAGCTTTTCCGGCGCAGGTCCCAAATCTTCATGTTGGTATCCAGCGAGCCGGACGCGAAAAAATCGCCGTAAGGGTGGAACTCGACACCTGATGTAGAAGTAGGTGTGCTTACTTTCTATCGATTCACTGCTGCATGCGCATCCACGACATGGTTGCTGGTGCTGGTCGTATATTTCTATTTGATCGCATCATACATGGAAAAACCGAAGGTCATCGCAGTTAGAAATAAATTTCAAGTCCTTTACTCCGACACAAACTCTACTACCTCCTAGTGACACACAAACAACAAACAAAACTCCGCAAAAAAAGTACATTCGCAACTGGTCCTGTGGCCGGTAAAGCTGGCGTGCACTTTCTGCTGGTCCAGATTCCAGACCTGCAGACTTCCCCCCGCGCAGCCGACCACCAGACTTTCCTCCGCTTGGTCAAACACGAGGCTCTGCGGTACGCTCGCGTGCCCCGTGAGTGACACCAACGGCTGCGGTTGCCCGATTTGCCACACGCAGACCCGCTTGTCCGCACCGCCGGTGGCAAGAATTTTTGTGCCCGACTTTTGGCCGAGCCGACAGGACCGAACCTCGTCCAAGTGGCCGATGTACTCCTGCAGCTTCCAGATGGGTTTCACCATGGTGAAGATGATTATCGGGGTTGGTGGTACTGGGAATTATGTTCAAGTGCGGCAAGAACTTCAGGATCTTCAGGGTCGTTCTCGGTAGGCTTGGTTCATTTTCACGCCGTCGAACCGCCACTGAAGCAGGGAGCACGAGCAGTACAGGAGCACTACATTTCATCGAAAGATGCCACGATATTAAGAAGGCAGGTTCATAAGTAAATCTGAGCTTCTACACACAAAAGCTGATGCCACCACGACCATACCGTCAGTCTCACGCTCACAGCATGAGCTTAAGCGAACCGGAAGCAGCACTTTTGGAAGTATCCTGTACTTGATGTAGCTCTACACACACTGCAAAGGCCTGAGCGCTTCTACTAGTACACCTACACATGAAACTTTATCACACAGCAGCGATGGATTCTGAAAGAAGGAACGACAACATACATGGACGTGAAAAAAAATCTGACAAAGCTGGTACTTAACTAGCACTTTTGTTCCTCAAAATTGCAATTTTTTGTTCTGCCACAACGACAAAAAACAACACAACTAATACCGATGAACATTTTTCAAACGAGTTTTACCATTTGATGAATGCGTTTTTTTTGTACCCGGTCTCGTCACACTCGTAACACCACAAACACCTACAGCAGCAGCTGTAGGTCTAGCTTGCAACACTGCAAGCACGATATTGCTACACGGAGCAACAGGAACAGCATCAGCGAGTGTATGTAGCCACACATGATAGCTTGATACGCAGCGCCACTCAAGACGGTGAGACGTTCACGACGTCTGTAGCAGTTTTTGTATTTTTATACGTTTTTCCTCATAGCGTGCGCAAAGAATACAACGACCGTGATAGATGGTGCAGAAGGTTCTTGTTCTTTCCGCGACATCTTTATTCTTGGAAGCTGCTAGTGCAACAACTACAGCGTTTTCTTCGATCATAATTGCAGGCAGAGATGATTCCTCGTCAGAAGATCCAAATTCATGATCTTCTGATGAATTGGATGCGAAAATCATGAGCGTGTTTAGCTTTAGTCTCGTCCAGGTTCTATGAGTACATGCAGCACAAAACCTAAGCCGACTTCTTTTTCATCACCTTCTTCTTCGACCCAACGACCTTTTTTGCTCCCGAACCACCAGTCGCTTTGTTTTTATCCTCGGAGGATGCAGTGGTTGTTTTCATCGTCTTTTCAACATCTTTTTCCACGGCTTTTTCTTGCGGCACCACCTCGATTTTTTCCTCCTTCTTCGGCTCAAACTCCCCCTTCGGGTTCAATTCCGAGACCTTTTGCGCGACGACGCTCGCCTTGGATAAAACCTCGACGTTTTTCTTCAAAGTCGCTTCGTTAGTGTTTATCAACTGTAAAAATGTCTGGGTCTGGAAGATTCTGACACTTGTCATGCACGTTTTGCATGAGCCATCATGTCTGTGAACGATACCCTAGCAATACAGATTTTTTGAGGGCTTCTTGATGCCTATTCCGCATGACAAATGCCTTCTCAGCGTAGCAACAATTGCATTCCCTTTGGTACTCATGCAATACAGATTTTTTTGGAATCCACACGCAGCATCACAAGTTGCATCCTTCCAGACCCAGACATTTTTACATTTGATAGTGTTTTCCAACCCGCAGTTCTTCAATTGCTCCATCTTCCACAGCTTCGTCTTCGCGCGGCGCTGCTGCCGGGTGGACAGAATGGTTTTCTTCCCGTCCTCCGTCTTTTTGACCTTGTGCTGCTCCTTCTGCTTCTTCTGGTTCGTCCGGGCCACCGGCACGATGTTCTGCTTCCAGTTCTTCCAGAAGCCTCTACCGATCATCTTGATTTTCTCAGCATCCACCAACGCGACTTCCAACTTCCGTCCGTACAATAAATAGTTGTTCATGGTGCTCGCCACAATCTCCGCGACCTCCTTCAACTCAAACTCGATGAACGCGTACCCCTTCGGGCGGCCGGTTTGTTTCGATCGGGAGAGCTTCAGGCGGCAGATTTCGCCAAACTGGCTGAAGAAAATCTTCAGCTGCGGTTCGAAGAAGCCCATCGGTAGGTGGCCAATGTAGAGCACGCCGCGGGCGTTTCGCTCTTCTTTAGTGGAGGTTTTATGCACGCGGTTCTTCAGGTCGGACTTGGAGTTCGGGTGTTTCTGCAAGGCGGATTGGATCGCAATTTTATCCTCCTCGTCGGAAACAGATTCGTCATCCTCATCGTTGTTTTCCTCTTCGTCAACGCTTTGTTCTTCCGAATTTTCATCCTGCGCAACAGCTGCATCGACCTTCGCGAGCGGAGGAGGCGCTTGGATTTTCACCTTCTGGTTTTCGCCGGCTGGATGTTCTTTCTCTTTCTTCAGCGGCTGCTTATTTTTCATGGACTTCTTCATCCCTTTGATGTTTTTCGCTTGTTCAGAGGTGGCCTTCTTTTCGGTGGTTTCTTCGGAAGCAGCTGCAATGGGGGTGACGGTTTTGTTTTCGACGGCTTTCTTCTTCTCTGCAGCAGAGTCCGCCTTGCTAGCTGCGCCTTGCTTCTTCACCAAATTCTTCATCACTGGCTTGCCCATTTTGACGCCTACAACTTGGTGTGAACTGCTGGCTTTACAAATAAAACTTCGTGTAATGTTCTGATAAGTTTGTCTTTACTTTGGCTTTCTCACAGCTAGATGTATAGCAATGAAAAACCTCAAATCTAGTGGTAGTTCACTTAGAGTAGATTCCGAACCAGCAAATAATGCACCTGCTTTTGTTTTGATGAAGTTATCGATTGTACGTGGCCTACCAGGGCTAAATCTGTGTCGAGCTACGCACGATCACGTTCAGAAGCTTTGATCATATGCAAATACGGACTTTCAGATCTCTTTGCATCAATTCTTTAAGTCGATCCACGATGAGAGAAGTACACCGTATTGATTTGTTCGGATCAGACACTTCAAGCAACCAGGCAGGATCAGGATCCAATGTGCGCTATTCGCTGACAGGCGGATCTCAGTCGGTTTTCTTTCTTGTACTTCGATCATCCAGACATTGGGTGGTTTCAGAGAACAGAAATCATGATTCCGATCAAGCAGGACAAGGATCTTTATACTTGCGCACTTAGATTCATTTTTAGGTGGTAGTGATACGGTCGGTGATATAATTAAGAGATGGTTCTGCTTATGGCTGCATTCCTTATCACAGCGAAAAAGTTGACCACTGCAACTTGGACTGATCTTACGTTCCTTTTCACACACTAGGGCTGCACCTCTATGAAGATCTCAAAGTGCAAAGTGGAGCGGTAAAAATTTCTTCAGCGTAGATTCTTTCTCTGTCGTTATATTTTTTCCAAGAGCATCCTGGTGCCCCTGTGATTCGTCCCTTATTAAAATTCGAAGTCTTGTTGTATGACCGCTCCGCCTCATCCTTTAAGAGGCGGCTGGAACTGTATATCGAACTTGATGGAGGATTCTTGGTATTACACACGGCGCTTTGATACTTCTGATGTGGGAATTCCTTTTCGGCACACGGTATGGAAAATCATAGTAATCAAGTTTCTTGGCTATAATCCCTTTTTCCCACCCGCTCCTTTTTCGTCGTGGTTCCTACTTCCGAGACGACACTAATCCCGAAGTGGAAGTTCTTGGTCGAAAAAAGTAAATAACAAAAAAATTATCTGCAGAAAGAATTCATATCGTAATTCGATTTCCGTGTCGTGTTTGGCATGATGTTCAGCATATACTTGTAACCGCATAGTATTTGCGTGCCGTTGTAGGTCGTGCTAGTAGTGCTTATCGGACCGGAGTGGGAAGATAAAGAAGCGATCTTCCCGCCGGCATGACAGCAGGGCGGCGCGGCTTTAGCCGCGGTTAATATCCTGCATGAGAAGTTGTACTATCGCAAAAAGAAATTATACGACCAGCGTGTACTGAGAGTACCTTTAGTACTGGCGCTCACAGTTATTCAGATTCTTTGCTACTTGTGGGTCGTTGTGAAAAAATATATAAGTACTTATCAGTCGTGCCTACGCGCCGATGCTCTGCCAGAATTTCTTCACCTTGTCCTGGGCGATGAGCGTGATCATCGCGTGGGGCGCGATACGGAAGTAGTAGGTCGGGAATCCGGCGTAGAACCGCAGTGGACCGCCCTCGGCCAACATCTTCATGGCGCAGTCAATGGGGCCGTTGAAGGGCATCTTGCCGTTCGCATCCGGCTTGGCCTTCTGGACTTGCGTCTTCACGAAATCTGGATTTAAATTTAATTGACATTGCAGTCAGGCACAATACAAATCTTGTTGCCATGGAAATCAGCATGCTAAGCGAATTTTTATTGCAATTACTACGTAGTACGATACAACTTCTTTTGCAATTCATAGAATCATTGAAATTTTACAACTTAGTACCAAACGGCAATGAGAATGCCGACGCGAAGAAGCCTGCGATCGCCGATGCCCCGAACACGCATGCTGTCCCTGACTTTTCCAGTCCAAACGATCCGGACAAAAAATCTTTTGCCGCGGAGTTTCCGCCGAGCATTCCCAAGTTCAACGCCATCGCGCGGACGCTCGTGGGCACAGAGCCCTTGAAAAGACCAACGAAGCCCTCGCCTTTCAGAATACCTTGTTTGAAGAGGTAATTCCATTGCAATAAAATTTTTTTTAAACTTGAACTGGTCACAACGGCATGCAAAAATGTTGGATCTACGGATAATCTAGGAGGTGGAGGTGGTACTCATCTGCATGCAATAGATCACAGGTATTTAATATTGTGTCGATCTTCACGTGGAAAAAATACATCTGAGTAGAACCAGCAAAGCAATACTTGACATAGCGTGTCCCGCGTGTCTGTAGCCCACCTGTTCGGCTTTTGGGAGCATGCTGTCCGTCTGCATGCGGATCAACGACAGGTCTGCTGGGTTACCAATTACCGCTGCTATCCCAGTATCCAAGAAAAAAACTGTGTTAGTGTAACTTTCTTTGGCCGAGAGCATTACAAATTTGCTCTACACAACAGACAAAATCTGTCATGCGTGGCCTGTAAGGGAAGACACACAGGAACCGAGAAGTTCATGGCTGTGTCGCACGACAAGTGCGACTCTGTTGCATGTTCTGCATTACAAAGTTACACTATACACAGTTTTTCTTGCATAACCACCGGCAGACAGGGCGCACGCGGCGGTTTTCCACATGGGAAAGGTTTTCTCACCCGGAGTTTTTGCCTGAAGTATAGAACAGTTTTTAAAATAGTACACATTCACACATGCTGCATATCGAAACATCAATGACGACGTCCCACGCATGCATTTCGAAACCTCAGAACGACCTAGAACTACTTACATACTTATATGTTCATCTCGAATCATGTTGAGCAGAATCACTTCGTCGCAAAAAAATCAGTACCATGTCTGTGAAAATGTCGTAGAGTCCCAGTCGCGCCCCGGTATATATGACTTGCCTTGTCAACCCTGCCGAGAGACCCTGTTGACGTTGAGGTTTTCTTCTTGTTGTACAGTGATGAACAAAATTCGACTTCGGGTATTGTGAAGACTGTTCGATTGCTTTGCATTTTTTCCCTTCAGCACCATCAAGAACCAGGAAGCAAAACTAAAGCCATAGCCATCGATCCTGAAGTTGTATTATTACCGAGTACATCGCCAGGAAGCCCTCTTCCTTCACCAGCGTGGTTGCAATCGTTACCGGTGAGGTTGGTTTTCCCTCGGCCGCGGCAACTTGGATCCTTACCTTCACCATGTCCATCGGCTGGATGCAGCATGTCGCAACGGAACCGGAGATAGAACCGGTCACGAACGGCTTAAAAGCCTTCCACACGGGATTATCCGACATTTTGTTGAGAATTTATAAGCTCAAGTAAAACTACTTGAGGCTGGGCAGTAGAGCAATGTTGGGAGGCTTGTTCTTAGTATGGTTCCTGTAGCTCCTTTACTTTACTAGAAGTACAGAGCTTCGTTTTTTACGTTTGGGTCTGTTCCTTCAATCGATTAGATTTATCTCGTTACAGTGCTGGTCTACTGCGGAGTTCTGCCATAATTACGAGAAAGAAGAAGCTTCTGGAAAGCTGCCCTCGAAGTAACTTGGTGCCCTGCTCTTATTCCTTACCACAGATTGTTCTGGAGCTGCTGTAATTTGGTGAAATTAGTAGAGAAAAAAATGTTGGTGACGAGTGAGGCTCTCTCATCCTCATCTCGAGGTAGTGCTGCTAAACAATGACAATGAGTTGTGGCGCGCTGTTTCTGCTTCAATTCTAGTACTTCTCCTGTTCCACTCTCCTGTGTCTCCTGTGAGTGACATTTCTTATTCTTGATTACAGTGTCAGATGTCACGAGACAACCACGGAAAAAAAAAACCGATTTTTCACATTCGCTGCTGAATGAAGATGGAAATCTTTTACATGCGGACTGCTTCACAACAATCCTTTTATGCTTGCTCTTTCTGCACTTCGTGCTTTTTGCTTTCCGTTCTTGCTTCGCTCGACATGATAGATGCCTACATGAAGTTGTCCAAGTGCAAGTTGATGCCATCGAAGTGCAAGGTGAAGGTGTTAATAGTACAACTTAATATTTATAAGACATTTCGATTTCTGTGTGAATTATTTATGCATGAGCAGAATTACGTCGTAGCTGCAAAACGCAGTCCGCGAAAATGTGGTGTTCCAGGTCTGGATTCTCGTACTGTAAACGCAAAATATTTCTCCACAGACCTCGCAGCAGCTGTGGAGCTGGAGCTGCGGCACTATTACTAGCACCTCCAGGAGGCCAGTCGTCGGTTCTGGGAGGTGTTGACTCTGACTCAGAGCCGCAATACAGCGAGGAGACGGCGAATTCATAGCGTGCAATGCCTACTGTACCAGTGAAAACTTTCGGTGGACCTGCTAACGTGTCGTCGATTAGCGCTGGAAAGGTGCTTTTTGACGCCGTTCGTGGTGACAACCTCTTCTGGTCTGATTCGGAGGTGTATTGGCTACCTGAAAGAAGGCGATTCGCTTTCACCTTGTCACAGTATGCCTCCAAAGTTTGGGCTTCCCTCCTGCTCTCGATGGTTTCCCCACTGGGCGTCAAATTATTCCGACACGACATGAGAAAAAACGCGACCTCTTGGACTGTGTCTTCTGGGAAACGCGGCAGGCTGAGAAACGGCCGGAAGAGCACGTCTTCGTTGAAGCGAAGCAAGCTTTTTTTCTTCTGCGTGGACATCACAACCCTCGATTGCTCAACCACCTGCAGTGCCTGTACCGCTTCTTGCTGGGCAGCAGCGCTGAGCCTCTCGAAGGGGAGAAGGCCCCGCAATTCTCCGGACAGTGTCCGCCGCAGCACCGGGCGGGCGGAGGTCTGGATACGATAAGTCTCGAGAAAATCGTGAAGACGCTCCTCGGAGCTAGTTGTGGGGTCGTCAAGTTGTCCAGAATTCGTGTCATCCTCATCGGATGAAACAGTGTACCTTACCTCTTTCCGCAAAAACTCATCGGCGTGCAGGTCCTTCAGCAATTGCAAAAAATTCGCGGCCGTGCAGGTAGAGAACCCGAGTTGTGTCTTGTGGTGCCGCGCCTTTTTGTTGCCGATTGACCCAGCTGATGAAGTGGCGGAGGAGAGAAAAAAGTCCCACACCTCCGAAGCTAAAGGAGTTGTTGTACTAGCAGACAGCCCATTAGGAGTTGCGGAGAGAAAGGGTGCAGCATCGTGAGCAGTCGATCTTGAAGACGATCTGACTGCGATCACTTTCCGCAACACGAACAGCAACAGCGCTGCTAAATAAGCTTCGAGAAAAGACGCGAGAAGGTAGTTTTGATTCGTTCTCGTCCTGAAAATCAGTTTCCACGCGACGGCAATCTGGTCGAGCATGTAAACGCTGGTTTCGATGGGTAGACCGTTTCGGAAGAACAGATTTTGTGCCCATCCAGACAAATTGCCGCAGCAGCCGAAGATTGAGGATGATGATGTCGCGATCCGATCTTGGTCCTGTTCGGCGGATGTTGACGACGAGTTGGAAATTACGACTCGTCGGCAAAACGCCGTCAACGCTGTTTCCAGATCTACCACTTCTGAAGTAGTGGTGGGAATCCGGCTTTTCTTGCAGTTTTTGTTTTTTCGATCTTCGGAAATGAATTCTGCCAGGCAGGCCAGCAACTCCTCTTCGTGCTCTAAGATTTCGTCCGCGGCAAGTAAGTATTGCACAACACAAGAGAACTATCGCGCCAAAAAACTGTCTCATGCTCAACTGTTATAATCTAATGCGCAAACAACTCGTTGATAGAAGCTTCTGGCATGCATGACAGGCAAGAGATAGAGAAACACCTTGTCCGTATACGCGTTTATTTCTACTCTTGTTCCTGTTAAAAAACTGCGCATCGTGTCATGCTGAGCGAATCTGCAGCGCTGTCCCTCCTGAGACAGAGACAGTTTTTTCCTTAATCATAGGACGCGAACCGAAGCGGCCGATTTCAAAATACCGCCGAGCTGTGCTAGCGATTCCGCAGCTTCACGCTTCGCTGAGCCACCGTGTGCTGGGCTCCTCGTCGGGCTGCCGATCAGCACCGCGGCTAGTGCAGACACGACTAGACCTTGTGCTTGTTGCTGGTCAACAAGCAGGGGCGATGATGATGAACTATGCTCGCGAAGAAAAGCAGGATTACCCGCATATGACGGCTCACGATTTCTTGCTGCTGCCCCAGCACTGCCGAACAGCTCCTGTTTCCTGGTTCGCCTCTCCAGAACTTCCCAGTAGCCCTGCTCCATAGCCACAAGCTGCGAGTCGTCAAGCTGCTCCGAGAGCTGGTAGCGAACGATGGTGGTGTGCAGGATGTCGTCGTACGAAAAAGAAGTAGATGTCAGATTGATTTCATCCTCGCTTATTCCTGAGACCAAAGTTTTCATCGCACCACCGCGATTACTACTGCTGCTTCTCAAGGCAGCAATCTTCGGCGTGGCAGGTACATCGCTGTAGCTGTCTTTGAGCAGCTTTCTCATATGACCTGCTCAAGCGTTACAATCTCAAACGTTACAATAGAATCTGGAATTTGTGTTGCATGATGGGCATGACAGACTCGCACAGCGTTCCACCTTTTGCAATACAAATTTTCCCAGATTGTAGTGGGGTTTGGAGCTCCGGAACTTGTCATGCGCAATCCTATGAGAGTTGGCTAGCTCATGCACTCTTGCATCACAGATTTCCATATTCTATTGTAACGTTTGAGATTGTAACACCTGAGCAGATTATATCTCACAAGTCGCGTTTCTGTCTCCCCCTCCTCTTCCTCCTCATAAAGTAAAAGGTCCGATCGCAGATTCTCGTAAACGCGCTGTCGCACAGCGACTCGGGTCTGGTGTTGCTGCTGTTCTTGTGCCGCGGCGGCGGCGCCGGTTTTATTGCCGGCTGTAGCTCTGGTGGAAGACGCCGTGCTGGCAGTTGACGCCGAAAATGATACTGGGTGTTTGAACAAGCAGTGCTGCAGCAGTAGCTTCTCCTCGGCAGGCCTCCCGCCGCCGAGTTGCGCGAAAAGCCAGGCGATGACATCTTCGGACAAGCATGAAGATCCACCCGTCAGCTCTGCGCCGGAAGCGACAAACCGAGGAGAGGAAGGAACTTGTGTAGCTTTCTTGTTCCCGTGCAACGTCTGCAGCAAGGTTTTCCGAAGCCCGGCCACGAACTGTGCGCGCTCGTTGTGGTCGTCTACAACTCCTGGAAGATGCCGCGTAGTTATAGTTCCCAGCACATGCTCGCGGAGGGCGCACAGAGCTTGCGGCTCATCCTCCTGCGCAACCACCACTGGCGACCGATGTGCCACCAGGTGTTTTTGTCTATTAGGCATGATCTTTGCGCATTGATCTCTTGTATGTGAAAATGATCCTTTCAGAAAGAACAAAGGTGGTCCGAAGCTGACTCAACTTCTACGCGGCCAATTCTGCCTCGTGAATATCCTATCCATTTTGCCGATCCTACGAATACGGATCATCTTGTCAGGGAAAAACTTGCGCGAACACACCGCTGCTTTCTCGGCCTCGCAACCTCCTTGCCCCAGCG
This sequence comes from Amoebophrya sp. A120, assembly GCA_905178155.1. Lineage (NCBI taxonomy): Eukaryota > Dinophyceae > Syndiniales > Amoebophryaceae > Amoebophrya > Amoebophrya sp. A120. The sequence continues at coordinate 2,332,001 of CAJINV010000011.1, read as the reverse complement.
ATTCGCGGTGCCTCTTGTCCCTTGGTAGAAAGCTGAAGTTTCCAAAACCAACGTCTCTACAGATGTTAGCAATCGAGCGGAAAAATTCTTCGCTTGTATCTCCCCGCTACCGCTCCTTGAAGATGAACATGAAGAAGAACGTACTGCATAATTACAAACAAGAAGTGTAAGTTGTAGTATTGCTTTTTTTTCCAAACTCCCGTGCTAGTTTGTGTTGAAAAGAAAAAGTTCCAAGTTCTGTCTAAATTCATTCTTTGTCTTTCTGGATTCATCGTAAACAGGGAAAAAAGCAATACCGGAGAAGATTTGCTCCAAATAGACGGACGAGGAGATACACTTTAGCTAAAGCCGCTCCTCCCATGAAAAGAGAAAGATCAGATGGTAATCAAAGACAGCAAGAAGTGCCTGTCCAAATAAAGGTGCTTACAAAAAGCACAATGGGCGGTTGAAAAAGTCTCTGTACACGGGTAGGGTAGCGCTTAGAAGAGTTGCTTTTAGTCGAGCGGGAAAAACGGTATAGAATAGCGAGGAAGAAGCTTTGATATGTTAAAGACTACAATTACGCAAAATCATGTGTGAAACTCTGCAGTCTACTGTGCTTGCCGCGCATCGACATGCAGCAATTTTACAGATGATCCTGAAGAACATTCTTTGACTAAATTTTTACAAGATTAGGATAAGAAAACACACAACCTATTGAACCAGTTCGTTGGTACTTCTGGTCGTCGTGGTCGGAGTGTAGCAAAAACCGCATAAGAAAGTAGATGAAATCGAAACCCCGTAGTTGCAGATCTATCAAGACGACGTGATCTCGCAATTTTCCATCACTTGCAGTTGCTTCAGCAACTCGTTCTTCCGCGGTGCCGGGGTGAACACCTGCAACTTCGCCTCCGACTGCTCGCGCACGTTGTCCCCCAACCGCAAACTGAGCATCCGCGCCGAGCCCTCGGTCTTTTCCACCTTGTTGAGCACCTCGTTGATGATGTTCTCGTCGAACAGGTGCCCTTTGAGCTGCAGCTATCCTGAGTAAAAACGTACCCACACCAGAGTTGTAATGCAGATTTGCAAAGACAGGAAGACTTGTAATGCGCATCCGCATGAGAGCCATTTCCAATCGTGTTTTGGAATTTGTGATGCTGTGAACAGGATCAGCAGGTCGATTTGTGATGCGGCCTTCCTTGCTAACTTGCACTACCTTACGGACTGCAACTTGTCATGCGTGACTCACAAAGCTTCTAGGTTTGTGTTGCAAAATCCCCATCCTGACTCTGGTGTGGGTACGTTTTTACTCAGGATAGCAGCTGAATTGACTTCATCGGGGGCTTATTACTGTCCCCACTGTCCGGCAAGGCGCCGAAGGTTTCCTCGCCGGAAGAGGCCCCGGTGGACGACCCCGCCGCGGTGGAGGAAATGTCGCGCAACGACGCGATTCGCAAATTCTGCAACCTCGGTGCCAACAGCCGCACCGCCTCGCTGTCCATCCGCTTCAAAAACGCGCGGACCAGCTTCTATGCATTGCAAATCTTTCTGGGTCTGGCACCAGATTGGGGGAGTTTGTCATGCACAATAGTACATGCGACACGACCCCTGTAATGCATGCTCTAGCGTCACAGCTCTCGCAAAGGCTTGCTAATGCCTGTCCCGCATGAGAAATGCACTCCCCGGGTGGCAAAAATCTACGCAAATCTTTTGCTATTCATGCAATACAGGTTCTTGTATCATTCAAAGTTAGCATCACATGTCCCATTCTTTTCAGATCCAAACATATTTGCAATGCGTAGCTCCACCTGCAAGTCGATTTCGGCCTTGGTGATCCAGAACCGCGGGGTGAACCGCAACGCGTTGTGTCCGCCGTGGATCACGCCCAGGCCCTGCTGTCGCAGCCAGTACTCCGCCCCGTCCCGGGCGACCACCGCGAAAATTGCCTCGTTCAACTGGACCGCGTAGAGTAGTCCGGTGCCGGTCACGTTTGTGATCAGATTTGGGAACTCCTTTTGCAGTTCCTTGTACTTTTCCACTGCATATTTGCCCATCTGCACGATGTTCTTGCGCATCGGCTCCGTGATGCTGTTCAGCACCGCCGCGGCGACCAAGCACGCCCGCGGGTTCCCCGTCATCGTGTTTCCGTACACCCCGTGCTTGTAGAACGCCTGCGCGCGGGGGGAGATGGCGAGGCAGGAGACCGTATGCATTGCAAAAATGTCTGGGTCTGGAACCATGGACCTTGTAATGCAGTTCTACATTCCTGTAAGATCTGTATTGCATGACCAACGATGAAACGCCCTCTTGTGTCATATAAAAGCGCAGCTTGTCATGCGGACTGCGCATGGCAAAGTGTTCGGCAGCCTTGTCATGCTTGGCTGCCTTGGGAAGTATTTCAGTCGTGCACAGTTCAGCATCACAAGTTTCCAGACCTAGACATATTCGCAATGCATAGACCGGGTATTGGCCCGCGTTAATCGCCTTGCTGTACACCTCGAAGTCCGGATATGCAAGAAAAAAACTGCGTAAGTGTAACTCTGTAATGCAGAATATGCAACAGAGTTACATCTGTCATGCCCGACAGCCATGAAGTCCTCTTTTCATGTGTGTTTTCCCTTACAAGCCGCGCATGACAGGTTTTCTCGGTCATGTAGAGCAAATTTGTGATGCTGGCAACCAAAGAAAGTTACACTAACACAGTTTTTTTCTTGGATATCGGGCCGGGAATCTTTTCGAAGCCCGGGTAGTCCACGATGGAAAGATTTCCCGTCGTGCGGATGCCGGCCTGAATGTTGTCCACAAGCAGCATGGAGTTGTGTTTCAGGGTTAAGTCCCGTGCCTTCGCGAAAAATTCCGCCGTGATGGCCACGCCGGGATTTCCCTCCCCCATGACGGACTCGACAAACATCGCCTCGATGAAGCAATTCTCCTTCACCGCCTTGTCAAACAGCCGCTGCAGGTCGTATCACAATGAAAAACGCCCCCACCCCCGAACTTGGGAGCATTTGTATTGCAAACCTTTCCAACAGAAACACTCGCCCTCTTGCATCTAGCAGCATCACAGATTTCCAATCGTCAATAGCGAAGATTTGTATTGCAACAGATCCCAGCAAGAGCGGCGCTTGCCATGCGCATGCAAGCAATGCTATATACGCCTAGACTCTGCACCAAAAAGATAAGATTAAGAAAAGACTCATATTCCTTTGATGCATGACAAAAAGTTTTCATTTGGAAACTTCGCATCACAAATTATTGCAACTTTTATTGGGGTGGGGGCATTTTTCATGGTAATAGGTCGGCGCAGTCGTTCACCTCGCAGATCCAGCAGTACTCCTCTTCGTAGGACTTCTATGCAAGAAAAAAACTGTGTAAGTGTAAGTCTGTGATGCAAAGCATGCAACACTGTTAGACTTGTCATGCTAGCCAACCATGAAGTCCTATTTCATTTGTGTTTTCACTTAGTAGCTGCGCATGACATGCTTTTTCTGTCATGCAGAACAGATTTCTCATGCTGTCACCTCACGCCACCTACACTAACACAGTTTTTTTCTCGGATAACTTCATGATCGAGTACACCCCCGCCGAGCTGTACCGCTCGTGGCAGGCGTCCGTCCACAGGGCGGGGCGGTAGGTCCGGCCGTGGAAGCAGCCCTTCAGCGCGACGCACTTCACCTTCTTATTTCGGTTTTCCGGCTCGGCCATCACGGTCCCCGTGTGGATGTCGATCAACCGGTCCGCGACGGAATTCCCTTCCGAACCGGAGTTCATGAGAAGAAACCCACTGAAGGGGCACCCGTCCGGGCGGTTGTGCCCGATATCAAATGCAAAAGTGTCTGGGTCTGGAAGAATGCGCGATTTGTCATGCAGCTTTTCCATGACCCATGAGGTCTGGAATGCAGGACCTAGCATGACAGATTCTGCGCGATCTCTCTCATGCCTATCCTGCATGAGAAAGTCCTTCCCGACTTGGTCAAAACTGGACGACGTTTGGTAATCATGCAACACAGATTTTCGCATGCTTCAGATTTAGCATGACAAGTTGCATTCTTCCAGACCCAGACACTTTTACATTTGGTACCCGATCTCCTTGTGCAACGCGTCGATGAACTGTTTCTGCCCCAGGGTATCAAATGTAAAAATGTCTGCGTCTGGAAGATTTCCAGGTTTGTCATGCACATTTTGCATGGCTCCTGATGTCTGTGATGCATGCCCTAGCATCACAGATTTTGTGAGGGCTTCCTGATGCCTATACCGCATGACAAATGCTCTTTCCGTGTAGCAAAACTTGGACTCGCTTTGCTGCTCATGCAATACAGATTTTTTTGGAATCCAAAATCAGCATGACAAGTTGGATTCTTCCAGACCCAGACATTTTTACAGTTGATACAGGGCTATGCATTGCAAAAGTATCGCCGTCGCAGTACGAGGTTTTTGCAATCAAAATCATGCATCACAAACCCGATCTTCTACCTGGACTAGCATGCCAAATTGTAGCAGTTACCTTTGTGTTTGTTCTTAAGAAAATTTGTCATGCAAGTCATACTACAATACGATTCTTTTGCAATGCATAAGGGCCGGGGTCATGATGTTGGCCATCACCACGTCCTCGGACATGGCCTTCATCACCGCGTCCGGGGAGTGGCCGAATCCGAGCATGCCGTAGCCGCCGTTATCGTGCAGCACGGCCCCATACATGGTGACGATCCAGGGCCCCTTGGCGGCCAGCGGGACGTAGGGGTTCCGCGTGTCCTCGGGGTACAGGTGGCACCACCCCTGTTGCAGTTCCGCGATCAGCTGCCCCTCCGGCTTCCGGTACGTCTGCGCGGGATCTAATTGTTTCCATTTCTCGTGCGCGTGCTGGATCGCCAGCACGAGTTGGTGGTCTTCCACGAGAAATTTCTTGATGTACTCCTGGGGCAAGCTATGACAATGCACAACTCCCCCTCGTTCTCATTTCTCATGCAGAATACCAAATCCACGCTTTCCCTCCTTTCACTATTATGCATCACAAGTTCATCTAATGCCCCAAATAGCACTACACTCCAGTGCAAATCTGTCATGCAAAACCGGCACTCTTGCTGATGCTCGTAAAGCCGTTCGTACTATACTTACAGATGGGGGGGGAGGGGGAGTAGTTGTGCACTGTCATACAAGCCCACGGTCAGCCGCGGCCCCGCGTGCTTGCGCATCTCGTGAAGCAGATCCATGGTGCTTGTTTTTGATTGATTCTTTTAACGGTAAAAACGCTTTAATATTCGATTGAAAAAGTTTATGGAGAAGATGAGAGTCGTCGATGTTGTAGTTGTTAGAAGTTGTGTTACTACATATATTAGGTTTATTAGTGTCTGGCGCCAGCCAAGGGAGTACAGCGCAACTTTTCAAGGGAGTCAAGGGAGTAAGTTAAAAAAGCAGTCGCGCGCGCCAATGCGATGGCCATATAGCAAAAATTTTTCGCGGCGCGCGCTGCGCGCGCGCGAGTCGACATGTGTGCGCACACCACAAAAATTTTTCGGGCCGCGCGCTGCGCGCGCGCGCGGCGAGGCACGTGCAACATGTAGGACATACGCCCACATGTGGGAATGTTGCGAAGCATCAATGCGAAGCAGGCTGCATATGCTACGCGTGTGGGCCTCACACTTGCGGCGCGCTCCGACGGCCGCTGCAACTCTTTCCCGATTGAAGAAAGTCGAAGTGGCCGCTGCAACATTTCCACTTCATTCGTATTCTCTGCTCGGCATGACGTTGAATCTGGTCACGCAGAACCTCGCGCGAAAGATCTCGATAAGCAAATTGCTGAGGTGGCTGCCTCAACTTCCCCTGGACAGCGGAAACTTGACATGGCCACGGCAACAGTTTACGCGGTCCTTCGGCTCCACGCTCTATGTTGCCAGGCAGAGGCCAGGCCGCCCCGGCGACTTCTGTTTACGGGGGCTACTCTAGAAGCCCTCACCTTCTTCAAGAGGCCAGGACCTTCGGCAGCGAGCCAAAGCCTAAACGCGGCCAAAACTGGGGCCGCAGCGGGGGGGGCAGCAGGGCCCAAACCGGTGGCCGGTAAATGCGCCCATAGCATGGATTTTTGCGATGATTTTAGGGGAGGCAATTTGTACAAGTTTTATCTTCCTCCCTTGGCTCCCTTGACTCCCTTCGAAGTTTCACTCCCTTGCCTATAAAATACTCTAATATATATGTGATTTGATACACTAGAGCAAACAGCGATAAAAATTCTAGCTCCGTTTAGTTACACAAAACAGCAAAACCCAAGATCGTTGACTTCAATCTAGGAAAGCACAAATCTTCTATGATTGTTTCAAAAAAGGGCTGAAATTGTTGAGGGCAAAAGTTCAAGCTTATCGGGACTCCCGGGTGGTGCAAGAATTAATATCGTAGCCACTTCTCAGCAGCACCTGTGAGGACGTCGAAGGGAAGCAGAATTGTGTTTCCGAAAGCGTCGAAAAGCAGTACTATCACTTTTTGTGAGTCAACTCTTTTTCTCATCTTTCTCTATCTCTCACGACGCCAAAATCCTCGTTTAGTTTCTCTCTACTCATGACGCTCGTGTACTCGTGAAGGACTTAAATTAAACAAGGCTCGCAAGAGCAGCGCTCGATAGGGATACATAGTACCGATAATTGCAGGAAAAAAATGACCGGTGGTAGTTCTTGTCGTTTACACAAGGACGAGACTCGAATCGACAAATTCTACACAGATGAGGACCGTGAAAACAGAAATGGTCTTGGGAGGTGGGTCCGATTTGCTACAAGTTGCTTTGAGGTGATTTCCTTTTCCGTTTCGTTACAAGGTGGTACTTAGTAGTTTAACAATGCGCGGCTTGTTCCGTTCCGGCGCAGCTCTTCGTTAAAGAGGTACGTGTAAATGGCTGGTACATTTTTGACTCTGTTGCCTGCTAGCTTGCTACCGGCGCAACTTTATTCACGTAATTTCATCCTACAAGGGGGGGTGGGAAGCGGGCAAATTCGTAATAAATGCTACTACATCAACATCAAAATTCTATTTCGCGGGCACCAGACAGGTCGCGTGTCGATACGTTCCCGGCCCCACACTCCGTCCGGTAGAGCTCTTCGCTGTCAGCGACTTGCCTTTCTGCTCTGTGCCGAATTTCCATTTCGGAAAGACGCGGAGAAGGATGTCTGTGTGAAGGAGGTCAAAAACAAGTATCGTAAAGTAAGTACTTATGAGCCTTCTCTCTCGGCTTCAAGAACAACTGGCATGTATTGTAAGTACAACAAAGAACGTGCGCAACACAACAGAGAAATCGTTAGACTCATGGTAGGAACTACGGCGGAAAATGCGACAGCAACAAAAAAAAATTGACCGAATTCAGGAAAACTATCTTACTGTGCGCGTTCTCCTTCCTGTAGTCCACTGGACTGGGGTTTGGCCTCGTCCAGTACCCCTTGGCTTCGGGTCTCCGGTGCCCGTGCGAGTACAGTGGTGCGGTTTTTTTCATCACTTTGTTGCCCACGGCACCCTCCTCGTACTGCCCTGGCCCGGGCGTGGTGAAATGCTTGTAGGAGATGTAGGTGAGCTTCGACTTGTCGCGCAATTGCACCGGTATGCTGTACTTGGGCATGTTCCTCTGCTCCGGGCGAATCAGGTCGGTTTCGTACGTGCCCGGACCGGGCGTGTCAATCACGCCGAGGTACGCCGATCTGGGACTTGCGCGGGTTTTGCAGTAGCTGTTTATGGTTTGGAAAAAAAATTTGGCCGTCAGTCATGCTATGTCATGGGTTCATTGGTTCGCCGCGTGGGAAGGAGACTGAAGCGACCCAATGGACGAATAAAGACATCAAAACGGCTAGTATTTTAGCGTGAAATCATAAATGCTGAACGCTTCTTGCGCCATGTGAATCTATCATTCAAAGGAAACTTCAGATAATACACTTCCGCTCCGAAACTATAGCGAGGTGCGCCTTGATGTATCATGTTGGAAAGGGCCCCTACTACCCCAGAACGAATACGGGGCGGCAGCTATGTTTACTACTAGCGCTGCAAAGTCAGTTTCGTGTCATGGTCGGGATGCATGCTACGTAAAAATGCAATGCAAAGTACTGGAAAAATGCAATACAAAGTACTTGGCATGACAGTTCTGGGGAAGTAGGTGAAGCACTTTTCATTTTGATATGAAAGCCCGACGGTATCTGTTTTCCGGCGGAACCGACCGGAAAGGCCGGCATGGACGAGCTTGTCGTTAGTTTACCCATGCTGTAGTCACGCGACGAGATGATGTAGACGACGTCAGTTTAGAAGTCCGGCCACCGCACTTAGCTGCTTCCGTGTTCTTGGTGCTTCAATAGTAAGTAACGCTGATAGCTTACGCGAAGGCCGTTAGTATTCTTTTCGCAGCAATATCAGCAGCAGTTGTACATTTGTTTTTCTTTTTCTTTTTCAACATCGAGTTTCGTTGTTCATTAATTTACTTCTCTGTCTGTTGTACCATTCGTCAAAAGTGAATATCAGGATGGTATGGCAGAAGTAAATATTTCGCATGTTGCAGTTGTTGCACAAAGCATAAGTAACACCAATATAATCAAAACAACAAAATGACCACCACCGAGTTACTGCTCTCAAGCTCAACTCGTCTCTCCTCGACGTGGTCTCCAAGACTTCTATGCGATTGGTTCACGCGGTGCCGAATCAATGCATCAACGACCTAACGCCAACGAATACGAATTCATCGGTAACGACCACGATTACAACTATTAACGCGAGCCCGCAGCAACAGCGAGCAGGGCGTCAACTGAAACACAGAAATTTCTTGAAAGTCTTCTACTTCTTGCCGAATGAAAATGAGTAAATTGGAACAACCTGAAGCAGCTCTGGAATAGACGGTGCACTTTTTTGAAGATTTTGCAGGGGGATAGAGTATCTGTACTCCTTACGCCGAGATTACTTGGTGCGCGGGCGGTACAGGAGATTCGATATCGATTACATTGTGCTCGTTGTACATTCGCAGGGTAACAAAAACAGTCAGTTGGGCACGGCCAACGCCAGCTAGCAGAGCATTTTGACTTCGCTCGGTGGATGAAACAAGAATCATACAAGAATTATTTTTTGCGGGACTTTTGCGCGTCTGGACCCTCGCGGGTGAAGAACCAGCGTTATTCAAAAAGTGAAACCTAAACACAGCAAATACACCAATTATCCGGAGCAGTAGCAAATTGCAGCTACTTCCACTTCTAGTCCCCTTCCTCGTCCAAATTCACGGCTTTCTGCGCATCCACCGCCGGGGCCACGGGTAGAGCTTCGTAGTGCGACCTCGTATCGCGAGGAAAAATGCCATCACCCCCGAAGTTGCAAAATTTTGTGATGCAAAGTTTAAGTTTCCAAATTAAATAAACTTTTTGTCATGCATGAAAGGAGTATGAATCTTTCTGATGCTGATTCTAGGCGTGTATCGCATCGCTTACATGACAAGCGCCGCTCTTGCTGGGATCTTTTGCAATACAAATTTTTGCTACTCACGATCGGAAATCTGTGATGCTGCTAGATGCAAGCGGGCGAGTGTTTCATTTGGAAAGGTTTGCAATACAAATGCTCCCAAGTTCGGGGGTGGGAGCATTTTTCATTGTAATACCTCGCGGGAAATGTTTCTTTGTCCACCAGCTCGGCCAACCCCTTCCGCGGCCCGAACAGTTTGTTCTGTTGATACAGCTGCATGCTACGCAAGTGGTCATTCGCATCGTCCAGTCGGTTTTGCAGGAGCTCGTCGATTTTCAGATTCGCCTCCTTGTGCCGTCGCGGGTCCACGTGCGTGTGCTCATCGATTTGATTCTTCAAGTCCACTGTCTCCTCCTTTGTCAAGTGGTACGTCTTTGTCCCGTCGGAATTTTTCGTTACGCCTGATAGAACAAGTTTTTGCTGGTGCTTTATCGATATTACGGCGATATTTAACGAGTACACCTTTCATGGACAAACAAGCATGAGCATCAGAAAAACACCTCTTCATCGCGAAAATCTGCACTACGTACGAGAACGAAATCCTGCTCTTCGATAGAATCATCAACCTGACATAGAAGTACGTTCCTCCAACCCTTCATCCGCCTTCCGCATCCTGGTGCCTCGCCCAGCCAGAGTGTCCTTCAGACCAGCGCTGAGCACGTGCTCGGCCAAGTGCGAGCTCCGGTCCAGCTCCTTTTCCAGTTTGTCTCGCCGCTGGTCCAGCTTTTGCTGGACATCCGACACTATGAATTGCAAAAGTGCATCGATCGTACTAGTAGTAATTGCAATAAACTGCAATACAAATTTAACATCAGCATGACAAAGAGAAGTTGTGACGCTGATTTACCTTGGCAAGAACAAGAAGCATATTTGTCACGCATGACTGCAATTCATACGCGTACGGTTGTACTTTTGCAGTACATAGCCACCATCTTCGAGTAGGGTATATCCTAGGTAAAAACGTACCCACACCAGAGTCAGGATGCGGATTGTGCAGCACAAGCCTAGGAGTTTTGTGAGTCACGCATGACAAGTTGCACTCTGCAGTGTAGTGCAGGTTAGCAAGTGCAGCCGCATCACAGATTCATCTGCTCATCCTGTTCACAGCATCACAAATTCCAAAACACGATTGGAAATGGCTCTCATGGGGATGCGCATTACAAGTCTTCCTGTCTTTGCAAATCCCATCACAACTCTGGTCGTGTGTGTACGTTTTTACTCAGGATAGGGTAAATCGTTTCCTTTGTCGTCCACGCCGAGCTCGTCCAGCTCGGCCGACGCCATATTCCCGTAGCTCATCGCGGCTCGGAACTGCGAGTCCGCGGTTATCCCGGCAGAGAAAAGCTAACATAGCCACATTTGTAATGCAGAAATAACTAGCCAAATAAATTTGTCATGCGCAGAGGCCCATAGCACGGTTTTTAGGCCACGCATCGCAAGACAGAATCCAAATCCTTGCCTTCATGTATTTGTTTTTGCATTACAAATATTCCCTGCTAGCTTTTCTCTGTCTCATAGCGGTCTCCGCCTGCTTGGAAAGCACGTCCAGATTGTCCACGTAAAGCTTCAGCGCCGGATTCTGCACGATTTGGATCGGCTCTTGTTCTTTCGTTTGTAAGGCGCTAGTCGTAGTACCTCCCGCAGACACCGAGTCCCCTCGGTTTGATGTAGTTGCACCAGAGGACGTTCTTGTGGTCTTCTCGGATACACCACCCCTCGCCCTCTCCTCCTCGTCCCGGAGTTCCGTGATCACCGTGTCGAGGTGCTGCTCCAAAACGGCGTCCGGGTGCTCGCCCGGTTTGCTTCGCGCGTACAGCTTCGCGAGCACTTTGCGGCCATTTTTCGTTCGTGTGAGCATGCGCATCCAGTTGTCGTGCTGGTCGACTTCGGGTCGTTGTTCATCTTCCAGGGTAGACGCGGTTCTGAGGTTTTTCCGCGCCACGTCGAGCTCGGAAGTAGTTGTAGAAGTTGTACTTCTTCTGGTCTTTATTCCAGGTACTAGTTCTTGTCTCTTCTTGATCTTGTCCCGAAACAAAGCGGTCCCATGCAGCGCTCCGACGGGTACGAGGGACTCTATGAGGGGGCGGTCGTCGTCGCCATGTCTTTGCCACTCCAGCTCTTGCTGATCCAGCCAAGAGAACAAAGGACTACTACGTGAAGAAGATGACGCTCGGTCGTTGTGATCATACTCCTGGGCGAGAACGAAATGGCTCCGGCTCGGAAAAGAGGATAGTGTTGACGAGAGGCCGCGCTGTATTGTTCCTCCTAGAAGTGCCGACGCAACAACGAAGACTTTGGACGCTACTGCCTTCGACGGCTTGCCGAATTTTGTCGTCGTCCCAGGGCTCGCCATGATGAGTTGTATGGCTATGGCCGGTTTATTCCTCTTCAATGAAGCTAATTCTAATGTCGTCGGGAAAATGTTGCGTAGCTGCCACTTGAACTTGAAGTATGAATGTTATCTCGAATCTCACATCAACTCGGCCTCAAATTCAATGAATACTAAGTAGTACTGATGCGCTCCTTGTACTGCTAATCTCGAGAAATTACGACTCACGCCCATGGAGACGTCGGTCCGGCAGCTCACTGGTAAAACACTCTCCGAGGAACGACGGGGCACTCACAACTCCGATAAAGTCTTCACTGGCGGAAAACACAGCCTGCAGGCAGTAGCACAGGGCACAGGAGCGCCTGCGCCGCCACGAACACTTACAACTCGATTATAGAAGTCATCGCCCAGAGCCGTCCGTAGAACACAGATTTTGAAAGAGTTCTTCTTCTATAAGAAACACAAGAAAACCTTGCGCTTTGGCCGATCGATGAAGGCTCCAAAATTCGCCTAAGATTCATCATTCGCAAGAAATCGTTTTCTTTAAATATCGGTGGAATGGACAACGTGATAGATTGAGATTCTGGTAGTCGTAGTGGTCGTGGTCCGTTCGAATCTTACAAAACAGGGTGGAACAAGATCTGCAAAAGACTCGGCGCGTTTTCTCGTCCACCTCGCGCCTCCACTACTCCTCGGCACCTCGTCCACACAGATCCGCATACAAGCAGTCGATTACGTCAAGCTGCATCGGAAAAGCGGTCGCCAAAGTCGCGCGGTGCGTTGCTAGCCACTGCTGCCACGTCTGGCACATTTTCGGGGGCAGCTTTGGTGCGACGGTATTGTTGATGAGCGCCGGATGGCAGAACAGCCAGGACGACACGAGGCGCTCGTTCGCGGTCTCGTTGCCTTCTGTGTATTTATGTAGGAGCTTATGCAAAGAAAAAAGTTCTGCAGCTACAGTAAAGAATACATTATTGATGTCGTGTTGCAGGCCAAGCCAAACAGACAGGCTCTGGTGTCGACATGCCGGATACGCGGCGTGGTAGAAGCCTGGTTCATTCATATCTTTTTTTTGTTCTCCAGTTATAAGCAAATGTGTACGTAAAATAACTGTATATCGCCACATTTCTTTTCTTGGGATACTTGCTCCAGTCAGGATGGTATGCGAGTCCTGCGCTCACACGAAGCTGGTCGGTGAGCGTTTTCGGGGCCCAATAATTTAACAAAAGTTCTTCCCCGGGCAAAATGGTTCGAGTGGCCCGAACGGCTTCGATGCCCGACAGAGGCGAGCCGTATGTTTTGCAAATATCGATCTGGGTCGGAAATAAACGTGGAACTTGTATTGCTTGTCCGGCATTCCTGTAAAATCTGTGTTGCCGGACCCACAAAAGCACGAGAGGACCTTTTGATGCGTAATACAAGTGGAAATTCAGTTTGCATTGCGCGCTATACATGAAAGAGCGCCGAAAACATCTTTTCCTGGCTGCACCGGCATGGCTGTTCAACTATCTATGACCAGTCAGCATCACAAGTTTCCAGACCCAAACATTTAATTTGCATTTGATAAGCCGCGGGTCTCCGCAAACCCCGCCCACACCACGTTCGGGTCATTCCAGTGGTGGTTGATCAGGTCCAAAAAGGGGACCAGCGCAGCCCTCTTCGGGTCGGAAAACATGGGCTGGCTGCGCTTCGTCTGGAGAAAGTGCGCGTGGTGCAGAACCTCCGCACTAAAGACCGCCTTGTTGCCCCCGCGGCCCAATTCGTTCGAGACCAGAGCGTCGTGCTCCTGCGCATCGGCACGTAGTTTCGCTGTGCTGCGCGCATGTTCCAGCGCCCTCGCAAAAGTGGTCGAAAAGGGTTCAAGGTCCTGGAGAATCGGCTCGGGCAGTCGGGACAAGGACGGGTTCTCGTCTGGCGTTGGGAGAAATTTCACGTAGTCGAGAAACGAGGCCATCTTCTGTGGGTTGAAGACAGCACCGCCGTGGTCGCTGCTTGTGGTCTTATTTATTTCCAATTCGGACATCAACAACAATAAAGCATCGTCTCGCCTTTTTGCTGCTAACATGACTCTGACGAAGTCGTAGGTGCACTGTTTCATTCCTTCCGCCGGATCCACATCGCGAAGCTGGCAGCGAAACATCAATGGCTGCGGAATTTGCATTACGAGTTCGTCTCTCTTTATTTTCACCTTTGCAAACACTCCGCGAATTCTACTTTTTCTTCCCCCGCCGTCCTTGTCCTTCCTGAGGCCCACGTAAACTTTGCTCAAGTCTGTCTGGGGATAATCGCGCTCGTATCTCCGCGCTAGCTCCTCCAATGCGGGAAGCGGTTCTCCTGCCTGAAGATGTTCTCTCATCTTCACGGATCGTGCAGCAACGATGTCCTCGGTGTTGGACGAAGCAGTAGTCGTAGTGCGCGATACAGGCTGCACGACCTGGGCCGAGGTTCTAGTCGTGAATGCTCTACAGGTCGCAATGAAGCGCAAGGTGGACGAGTAAACATCGGCGGCGAAAATGAAGAAAGGCGCCTTCATTTTGTGATTCCAAATTCTTCTTTGGCGAATGTTGTTGAGAGCAAGATCAAGAATTATTGGCGGGACCCATACGGCGGAAGCGGACCGCAAAACTTTTGAACAAATATGCAGAATTTATTGAATTCACTACTGAGGGCCCCCTCGTAATAATTTGCATTCTACTCTCTGTGCTGGTACGATTCATCGCGCGGCCCATGAAAACAAAACCCGGCAGTGCACAACTCTCCAAGCAACGATAGGGAAACATTCACTCCAACGAAGGGGCTCGTGGCAGTACTACTTAGGCACAGACTTCCTAAAACCGGGCACAAGAGGAGCGCCATGATGTAAGTACTGTGTTGAATCGAAGAAATAGAAAAAAGACAAACACCAATACAAAATTGAAAAGCCTGTATGCGCTTTAAAAATTCGCCTGCGTCACTTCGCCTTCCGGAAAACGTTTGTTTTTCGGAAACGTTTGTTTTTCGGAATCTTGGACCACAATCAGTGATTTCATGGTAAGTACTTCTGTTCGTTTGAATTTTACACAACATCTTTGAAGCCGATCTGTGGTGGGTTATGTCGCTTTGAGTCGCATTCTTTGGTCTTCGAGCCCTGTTGCATTGTGCTCTATCTATCGCATCGATTGCAAAAAGAAACCGAAGTAGCAGCCCGGCGCTCTCCAACGAGCAGCGAAGAAGTCTGCACACGGCTCCTGTCCATGTAGCCGCGGTCGTATGGTTGTATCCTCAGAAACCGCTGGAGACGGAGAAACTGGCACCGCAACCGCAGCCCGCTTCCGCGCTACTGTTCTTGACCACCTGGAAACTCGCTCGAATCATCTCCTGTGTGTAGTCGATCTCGCAGCTACCCAGAAAATCCAAACTCAACTCGTCCACTAGCAGCGTCACGCCGTCTTGCTCGACAACGCTGTTATAGTAGATTTTGATTTTTTTTTCGAAATTCTTTTCAGTGTGCAGCTTCGTCGCAGGAGAACTTAGCATACAATACCACGTCCACGACTTTTGTGTAGCAGCAGAAATACATCAGGGAAGGTAAGCAACATCTTCAAGGAATCACACTCATGTTTTATATGTACATGTCATCCGGTTTTCTGGTTTTGTCCATTTTGAATTCGTACTGGTAGCCGGAGCAGCCTCCGCTGTTGACGGTTAATCGTAGGTACCGGTCGGGCTCCTTTTTCAACAGTTTCCGCAGCTGCGCGACCCCGTTCGGGAGAATGGTGATATCGGCAGCGGTCGCGGTCGCCGCGGCCGCACTGCTGAAGGACCTGTGGAACGTCCTGGTGATCCTGGTCGCAACTGGAAAATAAGAATTCCTCGAAGATGGTACCAAGGCTGTAGAGCTGCTTTCTGCCGGTCGTGTTACGAATGACCCACTGGTCGCAGGCACGGTCGCGAAATCGCCAGTTCGAGGACCGTGTCGAGGTGCGGCTACCGTGGAAAATAGTAGGTGCTGCCTATTTGTTCTTCTACACACAGGTTCATTTCTTGCTCGAAAGTCTGTGTCTACTCCTGCTACCGTCAACACCGAAGTGGGGGTAGGCCCCCCTGCAGGATGAAAACTATAAAGTGCTCGACTGCCTGACGCGCTACTGCTGCCCATGCGAAGCCCGCGGTGCAGGGCGCACAATGCGGAGGTGGTGGAGGTCATTTGATTTTTTCACGTTTGTCAACAAAACTTTGATAAATAACCAGATTTATTGTTGTGTAAGAAAGTGGTTTTAACGATTATCCGTTCGTTTTATGACTACACAAAAAATTGGGCGCCTTTTGATCCTGAAAGGTGACGGCCACCCCGGGGGCTAGGGGGAAAAACAAGGGAGCAGGTCGCTACTACGTTTAAGGGCAGCACCGAAAATGGATCACTTTTTATTCGGCGTACTTTGACTTTTCCAGTGTTCGCCTACTTTTCCGTGCTACTATGTGTATGTCTATGTTCGAAACGGAACTAAAAAATAAATCTCTGTTCTACTACGGGAGACTTCGTCCGTCGCAGTTCAAATCTTACATTTTTTTGTAAATCGGCTGAGAGGTGATGCTTCTACTTTTTGTGCCAGGAACTTCTTGCCGCACGTCAGTACGAGACAAGAAGTTAGGTCCAGCACAGCTACATCCAAAAGGGCCCTGTATCCAATGTCGAAATAAATCGAGACTGGTCCATGTGAAGTTCTGCATAAACCAACAGTACCGCGCTGCTACGAAAAACACTTATACGTCCTTCATCTGCTTCAGCATCGCTCCTCGTGCAAAATAAGAGCAACTGAGCTCATTAACATCTTCGGACAGAACTGGTACAGACACAGACACCTGAGCCGTGCAAACTTTTTCTACATTCATCAGCAGCCCGAGTGTCGTTCCCGGCTCATATTTGGATCAGCGATTTTCAAAAAAGCATGCCTGCACCGAAAAAATACCCTGTTACGCTCCAAAACTCTCTATTAATTTCTTGTTGGCATGGAGCTATCGTGTCTGCTTGTCATGTACTATGTGGAACACGAACAACTTATTTTTTTACATACGAATACGTCTATGGATTCACGTGCACCCACGAGTATTTGCCTTGTGTCTTTACAGTTTACAGTGTTCGCGTCTTACGCGAGAATCCACTCTTTCTACTCTTGCCTTCACAGATTCTTCTCTACCGCTGCGTTTTGTTTTTTCAAAAAAAAATAAATAGGATGCGTGATATGAATGTTGAAAAGCTTTTGACGAACAAACTAGTAGTCTCATGAACTTCACGGACTTAGCAGTGCTTCGCAAGTATCAAGGAGAATCTACAGACGGCAACTTCTCAGAAGTTGTCGGTTGGAATGCAACATCTTCAAACAACATGTGCGAAAGTACATGCCGCAATCCAATAATTGGATTGCGATAGGATTTTTATTGGCTTGTATGTATGTTACGCCTCACAAAACCGGCACTGGTGCTCCTGCAGCCAGGTAGCGCGGTCTCGAAAATTATGTTTTGCGCAATTATTACATACTCGGTGCTTTCCACAGCGCAGCCGGCCGGCGTTTTCCAGGATGGTCGCCCGATTGTACCCACAAATACCGCAGTGAGAGGTGTTGCGTAACGGGAGTGGAACAAGCAATTCGGGATCAAATAAATTGCTAGGCGCGATGGCGGACTGCCCTGCTCCCTCGCCACCAGGGTTGTGTAGTGGCGGCTGCGCTTGAAAGGAACATGATCCAAGGACGAAATTATCGACTCCTGCCATCAAAATCTATTAGAGAAGGAAACTCACGCTCAGCTCTGCAGGTAAGTACTACTCCCGAGCCAGAATCCTTGACCAATGAAGAATAAGAAAGCAGTCGAAGCAAGGCTCAGGAACATGGCAACAAGCGCCACAGCGCGCAGCCTCGTAGAAAGCTCCCCGATAGACGAAGAACGAAACTGCAAATGCAATACGCTGGCCACGAGGGGGTTGTCAATACGAGTTCGGATTTCGTCGCGTGAGATTACTTTCATATGGCCGGCTGCTTGCTTCCTTGCGCTTGGTTCGTCAGGTAAAGGTCTTCGCTTTGCGTGTTGTGCTCTTGCGTAACTGGTTTATTGTTATTTGTGCAGAAGGTGTTGCGCAAAAATAAATGCATCAACTGTGCTGGCGCTACATCTGCAATCAGCTCCGGAAACGAAATTGATTATGATTTAAGTACTTCAACATTCTACTACTTAACGAAGAAAAATCTCAATACATCCATCCGGCAGCTCGGCCACTGGACAGAGGTCTCCTGCGGCTTCTTGCGGGTCGGAGACGCCTAGCGATCCTAGCGGGTTGCTGTTCGCAAGAACCTTGTCGCCGAACTGCTTCTTCCCGCGGCTGAGCAACTGTCTCTGCGCGTCAGGGACCGCCCGCAGATGCGAGGCCGCGGCCGCATTTTTCATCCCACTAGTTCTACCAGCACCACTGCTGCTCGCCTTGCTCGTCGTGGTTGCTTGCTCCGGAGCAGCTGCGTTCTGATTCTGTCTGAAGCTCGAAGATGAACCCACTGCCGATGATGAAGATGCTGCATTGTTTAATACATTTTTTCCGCCCTTTGAGGTCGGTCCCTGTTTCCCTTGTTTTTTGCTCTTTTTCATCGCGGGAGAACAAGAGTCTGGTGCGGGAGGATCACTGCCTAGAAGCTCGGCTTTCTTGCTCGGCCCAGGTGCTTGTTGTACACTAGTACTTCCTCCCTTTAGTACCTCGTCGAGGCTGCTGCTAGAAGAAGAAGTTAAAGTCGTGGGGGCTTCCTTCGATTTCTTCGCTTTCTGTTTCGGCCCAGCTGCTGATGACTTTGCTGCGTTTTCATTTTTCTCCCGATTTGCTGTTTTCTTCACCGGCGGCGGGGTCGCTTTTGACTTTGCTGCAGCTGCTGACTTATTGTTTTTCTTCCCGCCGGAACTAGGTAGTTGTGAAGCTGCTTTACTGCTCTTCTTTTCGTTTTCCTTCTTTTTCGCTTCTGGAACAGAAGAAGAAGACGCCGCTGCGGCACCAGTAACAGCTTCTGCCTTCATCGCTTTTGTCTTCGGGGCAGCGTCCGGCTTTGCCTTCGCTTTATTGGAAGCCTTGTTTTTCGCCTTTTTTTCTGCAGACCCTTTCTCCAGTTTCGGAACTTTCGCCTGCTTTTCGATTTCCTCCTCGCTAGGGTTCGGGTCTTCCGAGTCGCGGTTTGGTTGTTCACGACCAATATCCACCTTTTTTGTTGACAAAAATCCGTTAGAATTTTCCGGCTTCGCAGATGATATTTTTCCGGGTAGTAGTACCTCCTGTCCCTCTCCGGCTAACAAATCAGGCACAGCTCCTTCTCGTGGGCTGTAGCAGCTGACGCCGCTTCTTTTATTGCCCAAATTGCGCTTTCGCGAAGACGAGCCTTCGTCTCTGAAAGTTTGCTTTTCCTGCAGGTCTACTCCATCGTCTTGCCGACCTTTATTTTTCCTCCCGCTGCTCGAGCAAGATCGGCTAACACTGCTCCCAGGAGGAGGTCGTTCTCGCTGCTGCTGCTCACGCTCACCTCCTGCAGCTGCTCCACTCAATACAGATGATGACACCGTCGGCGGATTCGGCTTCAGCAGGCTGTTGTTGCTAGAAAGAGCTTCCTGATTCGCCGGCGGCGGCCGGTCACCGCCGGTAGCAGGTGAAGCATGTGCAATACAGTCGTGGTTTTGCTCTTGCTCCTCCATGTCTAACACCTCCTCGCTGTCACGACTTTCCTTGGCCGATACGAAACTTGATGAAGGGCTGCTCGAGCTGCTCGGAAGCAGCTTGATGTTACCACAACTTTCCGACGACTCTTGACCACAGCTCGCGTTTTTCTTCCCGTTAACGTTATTTTCTTGTTGCACTATTGCTCGTGATTGTTCCACGTTTGCCCCTGGTTGCAGTTTTTCATCTACTTCTGCGTTGTTTTCATCTTCCACACTCGGCGGACGACCCAAATCGAAGGGGGACGGCAAATAGAATGCCTGTTCACCATGGTCCTCGTTGCCGTTCTTCCGCCGCCCTAGGTCCTCCTCGTGAGGAAGGTTTCTTTCCGAACTACCTGGTGCAGCGTGTAGTGCCGAGTTAGTACCCAGTGCATTGGCCGCGTTCTGTGACATTTGCGACGGCGCGGAGCCTGGACAAGAACTGGAACTCGACGGGAAAGTGCAACTAAACGGAGGTCCTCCGGCACCAGAGCCACCGTCCAAGATCCCGGACATGTTGAAGCCCTGACTGCCGGGATTTTGGCGTACCGAGCTTGCGCCACCCCAGGAGCCTTCATGCTGATGGTCCTGGGAGTTGTTCTTGAGAAGTTGTTCCTCGTCGTTATGAAACAACTGCGGTACAACCCGCTCGTCGTCTTCATTGCTCCTATGGCCATCAATTTTAGGCGACATCACCTCTTGCTGACGCTCAGCCAGCACAGGCGTGCTGCACCCCAACGCGGCTCCTGCCGCAGCTGCGCTGCTAGAGTTGCGTAGTACTTGTGCAGCTCCCGCGCCAACATCTACTTCCATGTAGTTGTAACAATCTACGTCTACTTCTTGACCAAGTTCTTCGACGTTCTGACTCATGTGCGGCGCAGCACCCGGGAAGGGTGTGTCCTGCATAAACCGGTCTGCGGCCATTTGGTGCGGGTACGGCGAGGAAGCCCGAGCCGCGAAGGAATAATTTATTCTAGAAGAGGACAGGGGGGAACTAGGTGCCGGTCCTCCTTGTTCATCATCTGCTTGAACGACGACGTTCATCTCTACTTCACCAAGCTTGTTCTCGAGCTGCGCCGCGTTCATGTTACTGGTCCTGCCGTGCGAGGGCTCCTGCATCACAACTTCATCCTCGTAGTTTTTGTTTTGTTCCTGGTCCGGGTGCAAATTTTTCTGGCCGCGGCGTGTGACAGAAATGTAGTTCTCGACCTGCGAAAGTTTTGGTGAACGGTCGTGCTGTGCATTTTGGGCACGGACTTCGGCTTGCGGTCTCTCCAGGGCAATCGCATCCTCGATCTCAACCATCCGCTGTGCTAGCAACTCAGTGGTTGGCTTCGCGCATCCATCCCTCGCCGGGATTGTTTTCCTGATCCGCCAAAGCCGACCATCTGTCGTCCGCTGGACCACTTCATCATTGTGCCACCCGCGCACAAACTGCTGCTCGTGTAGTTCTTCTTGTAGTAGTGCCGGGTCTTCTTTGATATTCGACTGGGTCGCCCCGGCTCGACCTTGTTCTCGGGGTAGGTGGGATGATGCCGCGGCCCCGTTGTTCTGTATCAAAGTTGCAAAGAATAACGCACTGTGCTCCTACTGTTGCCATTTCTACACAATTTTTTTTTTTCTCGCCGAACCGTCTTTTGCTTTTCCAGATAAACGCGAGACCAAGTGCAAACGTTCTATTACCAAGCTCCACATGTAAAACGGTACTTTATCGCCGGTTCATCCGGTCGACCGACCTACTTAATGAGTCAGTTCTTGTGTCGTCACGTAGAAGCTCTTGCACGACCTTGACTGCAAGGTAGAAAATGAAAATGGGTAGGGGTAGCACGAGCGCGATATTACTTTTGCACAGGATAACACAAAAATTCTGCTCCGGCTGCCAGCAGCCACTTCTCTTCCACCCTTTTTTCTCGCGCTCGTCTGCCTTTTTCTATCAACTGCAAATACGTCTTGGTTTGGAAACTTGTGATGCTGGTTGGCGAATCTTGACGAGGACGCCACAATTGACGCTCCAGCACATTGCCTAGTTTGTGAGGTGCTAGGTGTTGTCTTTTCTGTATGAGAAACTGCGTTTTTGAATGACAGAAAAGAAAGGCTCCTTCTGGGTGACGTGCATGACAGGCTTGAGAGCACTCATGCTAGCTGAGCATGAGAAATCGCGCATTCTTCGTCTTCCAGAGGACCACCCAGACATATTTGCAATGGATATCCAAAAATTGCATTCGATTCGCAGAAGCATTCGCGGCGGGAGCGCCTTCACGTCTCGGATGTCGACGAGCTCTCGTCCGAAAGCCACACCTTGGCACCCCTCGACAACCCGGTACTTGTCTGCAAAGCCACATTTTGGCACGAGAAGATCGTTCCAAAAAACGGAGCCCGGTGTGGTCAACAGTTGCGTCCGCCAAACGGGATCGAGGCTGCCGATCACCCTTGCCCGCTCTCGCTCATAATCGTCGAAAAAGCTCTGCTATGCATTGCAAAAGCACCGTACTCGTCTCGCACTTCACTAATCATCCTAGTCATGCATGCCAAGTCTGGTTTTCTACCTAAATCAGCATGACAAATGATGCCAATTTTCTTGTTGCTAAAATTTCAATTTGTCATGCGATTAATACAACGATGCTTCTTTTGCAATGCCTATCTGCTTGGCGCGCTCCCGCTCCGCCAGGACCGCTAGTTCGTAGACGTCGCGCCGCCGCCGGGTCTCCTTGTGCCGCTCTATCCTATCCCGGTTTATCTCCCGTTTTACCCTTTGGCGCTCCCGTTCCTCTCGCCGTTGCTGCCGCCGCAAAGTGCGTCGAGAGGTGGACTGGGCGCGCGCCTCCTGTGGTCGTCGCTCTCCTGAGACTTCTTGCAGCTTCTTGGCGTCCACGCGGAGGTCCACCTCGCGGTCGCTAGGCAGGGCCGCATGACGAAGCGCAAGCTTGTTGTGCTTTTCTTCATCATTTTTGGCTATTATGCTACTGCATCCAGCCTGTAATTGTTCCTGGACGTCGTCGGGTGCCTTCCCTTCTTGAACCCCTTCGGGTCCTCCACCTCGTAAGCTCTCTCCATCAGCATCTACTCCTTTGGCACTACAAGATGAACCAGCTCCGGGTGCTGGTATGGAGGCGATGTTGGTCATCATCTTGGACTCGAAGTCGCCCTGCTGCACGACGTGGTCGAGACCACAATCTACTCCAACCTCCTCCTCATCCTCCTCGTCGGAGTACGTTTCCTCGGCAATGTCGTACAGTGATGGGTCCTCCAGAAGGCCACAAAATTCGTACGATTCAGTAATTTCTATTTCATCATCACCGTACTCAGGATCATCCACATATCGATATTTGTATTGGTGCTTGTGCATACCCTGTTGCAAAAGTGACGCCCTATTCAGTCGCCGCCGCCTCACGGTGGAAACACGAGGATCGCTTTTGTAGTTACACGAAGTTCTACTTCTACTTGCTCCACCCGAGGACGACGACGAGGAGCCAGCTGACAGATGAGAGGAAGCCTCCTGTTCTTCCCACGGAGACGAGGACGCGGAAGAATTTGACGAGGACGGCGACGAAGATGCGGAGGAAGACGAGAGC
This sequence comes from Amoebophrya sp. A120, assembly GCA_905178155.1. Classification (NCBI taxonomy): domain Eukaryota; class Dinophyceae; order Syndiniales; family Amoebophryaceae; genus Amoebophrya; species Amoebophrya sp. A120. Next base: position 2,308,958 of record CAJINV010000011.1, on the reverse strand, counting down.
AGGCCGTCCTTTGGTTGTGCAACAGGCATTGGAGCAAGTGTAGAAGTGGCTCTCCTGATGTGCTTCTTGTTCGCTACTCCTACTGGTGCAGAGGAGTGTGGTACACCAGAAGTAGTACTGAACTTGGCTGGCTGACTCAAATACTGCAACTTCCGGTCCCGCCGCGCCTCGAGAAATTCCATGCCACCCGAAACCATCACAGGCGGACTTGCTTTATTTTCGACGTGATCATTGATCACCACCGCGTCCATCGCAATAGCGAAGTCCGCCTTGTTTGTTCCAAGGGCCGCGGGCTGCTCTTGCAGCTCTTCAACTACTACAACATCTCGCAACCGTTCGAGTTTTGGCGAAATTATTCCCGATGTGGACACGACAGCAGCTGGTCTCTTGTGGGACGTCGAGCACGATGCAGCCGCTGCGGTGCGCTCTGTGTAGTCGTGCCGTTGCACCTTGATGTTGCCAGAGAGAAAGTTTCTTCCGACTTGCTGCACCAGTTCCTCTTCCGAGCAGTCATCCTCTTCTAGACCATTCTGATCGGGCACATGCAGCGGCGTGGCTACTTTCGGCTCGTCTTCGCAACTCATCCGGGCGCTGGGCTGCGAGCAAGCGATGTCAGCCTCTTCCCCGTTCGCTATGCCCATGAGCCGCGCGTCCTCGTCTAGCAAAATTTCCTCCTGCACCTCTTCCGCAGATACTACAGCAACACCGGCCTTGGTTGATGTACTGCGTTCATTTGCTACCGCTTCGCCTGCGAGAACAAGCGCAGCAGCGGTGGAGGGCTGCTCTTCGTCAACTAATACAGCCGGAGCTGGTACAAGAACTTCGTGTGCAGCTGGGCTAAGAGCGCCGCCGTCCTGCTCTAGCACGCCTGGTTCTTCGTAGTTTGCTTCACTATTGTCCTTCATCTCGACGTCCTTCATCTCAACGTCTTCTGCCGGTTCTTGTAAAACTTCTCTCTGTTCCGACGTGGCTCCTCTACTTGATATTCCACCGGTGTTGTGCTGGACTACCTCATCGAGCAGACCTGCCGGTGGCTCTACAGCTGCTGCCTCTCCCATTTGTCCTCGTAGCTGCTGATTTATTTCAGAACCAGCCGCAGGGGACGACGACGAAGAGTCACGAAATTCACCGCGCCGCGCATCTTCCATGAGTTCGTCGACAGCCCGGCGCTGAACACGTTCGGATAACGGGCTGGAATGAGCACTTTCGAGTTGTTCTCCGGAATCTGCAATCTGCATCTGGTTCTCCCCTACTTGTGCAGCTACTACTGGCGACGGAGCTTCGTCTTCGCTAGGATTTAGATTTTTGTACCTCATCACAACTTCATCCTGGTTTGGTGCTTCTGATTCTTCAACTCTCTCGTGCTTTTGCAGTTGCTGCGATTTTTGGCCTTCACCAACATGAGCATCGACCGCAAGATTATGATTAAAAAGTCTCCCGGCCTGCACGACGGCATCATCATCATCATCATCTGCAGCAGGGTTGTCCTTGTGCCCTGGTGCCACCTTCTGAGCAGGAGGGTTGTTCTTGTTCTCTCCCGCGCCACGAGTGCCACTTGGGGAAGAAGCTGCACAGCTGTCGTGCTGTTGTACTTCGTTTTCTTCATGTTCCGCCGGCGCCAAGACCCGCTCTTCTGAATCTACATTTTGCGCCGCAGGACAAAAGTCGTTGTCACTCGAACGACGAGGTTTCCCGCTGGTACGTCGACGAGGGCCGCTGGGAGGGGCGCTGGAAGCGAAATCGTCGCGCATCGCTCCTTGCTGTGGCGACACCGAAGAGTTGTCAACAGGTTTGTTGATGCCGTTGTTGCTTCCTTCGACTTCTTGGCCTTCTTGTTCTCCGCCACGTGAAGAAGCCTGCTCGTCCAGCTGCAGTACGTTTTCTCTTCCGTCCCTCCTGCCGTCTTGCTCCGCTACCTGTTGTTCTATCCGCCCTGGGGACGGTTGCCCAGGGGGCGGCGGGTTTCGACTTGGCGAACTACAAAGGACGATTCGGGGACCAAGCTCCGCGTCCTTCTCACTTCCGTCAACTGCCTGGCTCACGTTTACTTCACGCTCTCCGGATGATAAGGGCGGCCTAGCGGCCGGACTATCAACCGGAGCTTGATCACGGACAGTGGCAGGATGTTCTGGGATATCAGGAAGGAACTCCTGGTGCTGCACACCACTATTTTGCATATCGTCACGAAGTTGTTGTAGCGGTTGCACATCATGATTCGCAGCTACGCTTGCACGGCTGTTCCCGTTCTCATTATCTTCTCGGCCTTCCTCCGACGCGGAGATCTCTAGTGCGGAGTGAAAAATTTGGGAAGACGAGGCGTGGTCCTCTACTTGAGCAGGAGAGTGTGGGAGGACCGGGGGCTCGATTTCGTTTTCCTCTTCGTTGACAACTCCCGCTACGGGGAGCTTCCCTTGGTCCTCTTCCTGTACACCTTCTTCTCCAAACTCGACGCAACTGCCAGGTGTTGCTCCTTCTCCGTCTTCGCCGCCGTCGTGTATGTCGTCTGGGGCGGCAACGCGGTCGACGTTTTTTTCTGCTTCATCTGCACCATCGAGAAGTTGTCCCTCTTTTGCGGAAGATGAATTATGATCAGGTGTGCTCGCAGGATAAAGATGCTGATCCAAAGCATCTTCGTCCTCGTCCTCGAGCTCTTCGGTCACCTTGCGCGAGGAAGCTGCTGGCGCGGACGATTTGCGCCCTGACCGTGGAGTGCCTTCCACCATGATGTCCTGATCGACAATATCACGCTTTTGGTCGTCAAGCAAAGCAGCAAACGCGGCTCGTTCTCGCTGCTGTTGTTCTTTCTGGAAATTATTGTCTTTGTCACGCACGGGCTGCATTATGCCCTGTCGTTCTGGCTCTTTGCCAGCACCTGGACCAGGAGGGGATTTGGGCTCCTCGTGCAGAAGCTCCTGCTCATCCTGCTGTAGCTGCTGCTGCTCTTGGTCTAACTGTAGCTCCACGACATCTTCACTCACAGTCTTCATCTTGTTGTTCATCTTCATGAGCAAGTTTGTTGAAAATGTCATATCAACTCCTCGCTGCCGTTCTTGTTTGCCTTCGCTTTTCTCGATCACGTCCGCCACATAATTCCCCACCTCCGACGGCGCGGCCGAGCTGTCACAGAGCAGCTGCTGTCCATGCTTATCAAATGTAAAAATGTCTGGGTCTGAAAGAATGGTGCATGTTTGTCATGCTTGTCTGGCATGACGCTTAAATCTGTCATGCACGTTACCCAAGAGCTCCATTTTTCTGTGATGCTGTCCTGCAGAATAGGCAACACCTATAATCTCAGAAACTTGTCATGCCGAGCCAGCATTTGTGGCCTCATCATGAGACGCCACCCAGCATCACAAGTTTCCAGACCCAGACATCCTTACATTTGATAATGCTCCCCGATGAGCGATTCCTCCAGCTTCGGGCGCTTGATCCCACTGGATTCCTCCACGTCCTCGTCGTCATCCTGATCCTCGCCATTGGATGATGGGACTCGCTTCTCGTCTTGTTCACGCGGACCTCCATCCCCAGATTTTTGATCCACCTCATCTTTGTTCCACTCTACTTTCTCCTGTCGACCACCAGCACCACTTGCCGGTCTTTTCTTGTTGTTCGACTTCCCGTCCTGTTCCTTGGCACTGGTGGTTGTACCGGCAGCGGCCTTTGCAGAAATCATCATGTTTATTCCCTCCTTCTCGCCCTTCTTGATCGCAGCCGCAATTTTGTCCGTCTTCGCATCCACGAAAATCGCGTTCGGGTCGTTGCGCATGTGGGGATCCGCGAGAAAAGAGTCTTCGCTACTGTTTCCAAAACTTTCAATCGGGTCCTCGGAAATCGCGCCAAAGTCCTCAATTGGGTCGATGTTGGATATTCCAGCTTGATTCCCGAGTTTGAGTGCCGGTCCACCCATGTTGCCCGAAGGTAGTTGGTTCTTATTGCTTTTATTCACACGACCGAGCAAGAACGCGGATGAGGAGGAGGAAGAGCTTTTCTGATTGATCGTCTGCTGGAGGTTGGTTCTCGTCTCGGGTAGCTTGGAAGAAGAAGACGAGGACGATGCTGGCTGCAAGAGAAGGCCAGCTTGATCCGCCTGGCGTTGCTGCTTCTGCAGTAGTTGGCGTCGCTGAAGCTCGACAGAGGCGAGCCGGCTACTGGTTGCTCCGCCCTGCGGTTCGTCATCTCGCACTTGCTGCAGATCTACTGGAGCAGACGCTCCATCCAGAACATCTTGCTGTTGCCTTGCTGGTGCGAGCGAGCTCTCCCATCCCGCCCTGCCCGGTGCTCTCCGAGGGACCATCAACGGACTCGATTTCGCATCTTTAATATTCCCTGTATTTGCGAAAGGACCAGAAGCGTGGGATTGCGGACCGAACAGGCTTTTAAAAGCGTTTGGAGCTTTGGAGCTATTCTGGCCACGACCATGCTGGGCATTGGGATTCATGTGTGCCGGACTGGCTGATTCCTGCTGTAGCGGTGCCGGAGATCTCTGTTGCCGCTGCAGCAGATTGTTAAAGGAAGACGAAGAGCTTGCGGCCTTCGCAAACGCCTGGACAGCAGCTGCCTTTCCTGATCTAGCACCGCCGCGAGGACCTGCAGGTGGATGTTGTTGACCGGCAGGGCGAGCCCCAACTCCTGCATCGCCCCCTCTCACGACCAATTGTCCTGCGGGGCTCCAGTGCAGTTGCCGCATCTGCTTTGCCGCCTGAATGCGCCGGTCCAGTCGGGCCCGCGCCAGCTTGGCCTGGTCCAGATCCACTTTCGCCTTGTTTTTGCAGAAATCGCACCGCTGGGCCCGCGTGCTCCACGGGGGCTTGGCGCCATGGTAATTCGTGCCGTGGACGTGATCGTAAAACTTCTGGCAGCCGTGGTCCCAGGTGTGCGCGGCCTTCGGGTACCCATGCGCAAATTTGCTGTTCGGGTCGTCAGACAGGCATTTTTTGCAGGCGATCTTCTCGTCGTGACGACTCAGCCAAATCATGTTTTCGTGCAGCGTGGGCCCGTTGAGATCTTGCGGCGCGGCACCGCCCGCGGCCGCAGGTGCAGCAGCTGCGCCAGCATTTCTCACGGCTTCCCTTCCTGCTGCAGCTTGCTTTGGCGCTGCCGCTTTCGCCTTGATATTACCTGCGGGGGGACAGTACAGATTCAGATCCTCGTCCTCCTGGTCTTGATCATTCAAATTTATTTGTTGCTGCGGGGGTCGCTTGTTGCTCCTATTACTTCGACCTCCAGCTGCTGCTCCGAGAAGGTCTCGATTCGGAGCAAACAGGTCCTCTGCCGAAAGACCCTCGTTGTAGTTGTAGAAATGGTCCGCATTGCCATTGGCGTTCAGTTCATCACTTTCATCTTCATCGCCTGCACCACCAAACGCTTCTCGTATGTCTGCCGCCAGCTGCAGTTTGTTGTGGTCATACCTGCTCTTTTTGGCAGCAGCTCCATTCCGACCTCCACGGGGGCCCTGTTTCTGCCTTTTGAGGTTCTGTGCCGGAACAGAATTTTTCACGACCCGTTGAGCTTGTTCAAAATCGTCGTCGTAATCGTAGATATCGTCGTCGTACATATCGTCACCGTACAAATCCTGATCCTGTTCACCTTGTCCAAGAGCACGTTTTTTAGAAAACGACGAGGCTCCTCCGCGATCAAAAACCAATGTCGAATTATTGTCTTCGAGATTTGGGTCTGGTTGTGTTGCCACTCGCTGTCGACTCGAAGCTGCACCCCCAGGAGCTGGACTGTTCCCGAGAACCAGATCGGTTGTGTTGAACGGATCGCTCAGGAGCGAAGAGGTTTGGCCCCCTTGGCCTTGCAAAACCTGTTTCGCGGCGTGGTTTTCTGTGAAATTATTGCCCATCTGCGGGGCAAATTTGTTCTCAAGTACCATCATGTCGTCCATTCCGGAGAATTCTTCTTCACTTTGCTCGTGGAGGCTCATCTTATTTTTGTTCGACCGCTGATTTCTATTTCGGCCTTGATTTTGCACGACCATCTTCCCCTTATTTGCTACGTCCCTGCCAGTACCCTTGGGTGGTGGAAGTTGCTGCTGGCCTACTAGATCACCTGCCGCAATAGCTAGATCTTCTTTGGAGATTTTTACCACTTGTGATAGTGCAGCCTGCTTGCTGCTTTTCTTCTTGGTGTCATTGGCTTGTAGTTGTTGTTTCCTCGTCATGATATTGTGCGCCTCTACTGCGTCGGCGAGAAAAGCATTTTTCGATGAACCAAAGGCAGCAGACGAAGAAGAGGATGAAGCGCCGATCCTGGGTGGTCTCATGCTGGACGGTGCAGCTGGTGCACCAGCAGACGAAGCAGCGTTATTTGCTCGCACATTTAGAAAGCCCACCTGCATCATGTGGCCTTCGTCGATTTGCTGTTGCTGCTTTGCTGCTAAGAACTCCTGCTCGCCAACCAAGTTCGTCCCATCTTGTTCTTCTTGTACTACAGATGCTCCTTCTACTACACCAGCAAGAAAACCGCCACCCGCAGAGGGAGCGGATGTCGTCGGAAAGCCACGAGGACCTGTTGTCGCACTAGATGTAGTTGGAAGAATCCTTTCATAGGGGAGCTTCCGAAACCTTGCATTCGGCAACGCAGCACGACTGCTCTGCTCCGCGTTGGGATTGCGTCTCATAGGGTTGCCGAGACGCGGCCCAGCGGCGTTCTTCACAGGCGAGTGCGAGGCAGCAGCTTGTCCTTCGGCAGCTAGGTGTACCAATTGTCTGCTCTCTTCTCCTACAACTTGTTCTACTGCCGCTGCGTCTACTTCACTACCTTCATCATCCGGCGGAGGTCCTCGTGCACCTAAAGGAATGGCGTTTTCATCTTGCCTTTCCGCCCTGGAAGAAGATGCAGCCACGGCCGCCTGGGAGGAGGAGCTAGTTACTGCGGCCGCTAGTAGCTTGCCCTTCAGAAGGTCCTCTGGAGGAGGTCGTGCGTTTTTTGTACTATCTTGTTCCCACGAAAGACCACGACCTGGAGCAGGGGATTGTTCCCTATCAAGAAGACCATTTACTTCACTGCGAGCAGCACCCTCTTCGTCCTCTACTTCCTCGCTCTTGATCTGCTGCTGGTCACCGCCACGTTGCCGCTGCGATAAAATTTCTCTGCGGTTTTGTGCGCTGTTTGGAGGCCTCCTGCTACTTCGGGACGACGACAACGAAGACGAGGAGTTGTCCCCCCCGCTGCTAACTTTTGAAGATCCAGCACCGGGCGCACCTTGTTTCCGTTTCATTTCCTCGTACTGTTTGCGTGTGTACTTGACAATCACCTCCTCTTCGTCTTCCTTCAGTATGATTTCATCATCTCCTTGCCCTTCTTTCTTCTCGCTAATATTTTTCTCAAAGAAAGCGGGGGCAACATCGGGCGACAATGGCTGTAGGTTTTGCTGTTCATCCTGGACATCATCAATCTGCTCCGACGAGTCGAACAATCCGGACGGCAGCCTTGGCGTTTCGGCAAAACCCGCACGGCGTGGATGGCTGGTGTTAAGAACCGCCTGCGAACTAGAAACATCACCCAACTTCTTACCCCCGCTCCCCGTCGCGCCACTACTGCTCGGCATCAGGTCACTTGGACGCAGAAGTCTTTCCGGCACCGAGGATGGTGCTGGAGCATCGAGTGGTGGACCACGAACCCCCTGTTGCTGAGAAGACACTTCTGCAGAAGATGGCCGCGCTGCACCCGCGAATGGACCTTCGAGAAGTGGTGAACTTCTGTTATTACCATAGTTCGTCGAGTGCAACAATTCGCTGGGAAATGACATAGTTTCCGGAGGAGCTCCCATATGCATTGCAAAGGTGCCGTACGTGTAGGTGTACTAGTATGAATCGCATGACAAATTTTCTCAACAGGAAAAGTGGCACTTGTCATGCGGATTCAGGTAGACGTAGAAAGCCACGATTGTGATGCATGAATGAGTATGAGATTCGTACGAGTACGATACTTTTGCCATGCATATCCCGGCTGTTGCGCGAGGTCCGTTGCGAGGTTGTCGTACTCGGAGGGAGGAAAAACGGCGGTTTGCGCACCCGCATTGTCAAGATCGTTTTCTTGCTCGTTTGCTTTTTGTTCCTGCATTTTTTCATCTGACTTGTCCTCGTCCTTCTCGTCTCTGTCTTCGGGATAAAACGCGAAAACTGGAGGATGTTGTTGTCCACGCTGCCCTTCCTGCTCCAACAGGTAGTTTTTCCTTCGCTCCTCAAAGTCAATATCGCCATCAGGAACAAATGAAGCCGGCGTTTCCGCCGCACCGGGAGCACCGGCAGATATTTGATCTTTTGCAGCAGCTATGCTGCGCAAATGCGATTGCTCTCCTGCTTCAACATTTTCGCCATCCTCTGTGCCACGACCCTCGCGATTCATTTCACCGCGAGCACCAGAGCCACTCTGCTTCTCCGGGTCTTCAATATCATGTTCCTCCATTTCCTCGAGTGCGTCATTCTGACGTCTAGTTTCCGGCACCAATTTCTGTTCCTGTCCTTCCAGGTCCATCGGGAAGATGACCGGGCGTGCATCGCCGCTCTGTGGCAATGAAGCGCCGGAAGAAACAACTTCTCGTTGGTTTCGTACAAGGACCACAGAAGCTTCAAAATCCGCGACGTTGCTTTCTGCACTTTTCCCATCCTCGAAAACAGCTTCTGGAGGCCCTGCGTCCGCTCTTTTCTCCGACGGCAAGCCAGCTTCGTCCTCTTCGTTTCGTAGAAAAACCTCGCCAGACTCTGGAATTTCTTCCGTTTCGAAAATGGTAACCGGAACAACATTTCCTGAAGCGGGTAGTTGTTCATGTTCATGTTGAGCTTGTTCCGCAAGAACTCCTGCGCCGCCAAAATCATCCTCCTCCTCCTCTCCTATCTCTTGCGCAAACGGTGTGTAAGCCGACGCCGGTAAAAGAGCAGTTCCTTGGCTGGTACCGACGGAAGCGGACGGCAACCGGCGATTATTCGGATCTCCGCGATGAATTGAGGCCGCGAATAAAACATCGGCTCGCTGCGACGAAGAAGATGCACCGGGCTGTTGGGATGGAATGAGGCCGGCTCTGGTAACTGCATTTTGATGATGTCGAAGATCATTTTGGTCGGGGTCTTCTTCTTTTTCCGATTCTACGTCGACCTTTGCCGCTGAATGTGGCTCCACGTGCTGCACAGCGTCTTCGATGTCTGGTGCTCCATGAAGATCATGCTGGAGAGCCAAATCACCACCTTCCTCCACCTCCATGGCATCAAGATAAACTTCTTTTTGTTCTTCATTTTCTACTTCGGCCGCTTGCGACGGCGGGGGTCTTTCTTCCTTCTGGGAAGCTGCAGGAAATGCGCCACGACCGGAGCAAACTTGATGGCTATTCTTCAAAACTGGTTGACTCATCTTCTCTCCAGCGAGTGTATCTTTTTTATCACCCAGGAGTGCCTGCAGCTTCCTGTCATTCGCGGAGAACACGCTCCGACTGATGTCCTTCACGAGGCCGGGATTCGGCAACTTCATCTCCGGAGTCTTGCTGATATGATTCCGCGATTCTTCGTCTGACGTCTTTACTTTTCGTTCGCGCTGTGAAGCTTCTTTTCCCACATCTTGCTCGACCGCTTGTTGGCCTTTCCAAGCATCCTCTTGTTCATCTTGTTCTCTACGCAAATTTTTATCGTCAACACCACCAGGCACGGGCAGGCGGTTGCTGTAGGCCTCTCCTGGAATATTCAAGATGTCATTGCTACTCCTGCTCCCGTCGTCTTTCTTGGATGGTGCGTCGAAAGGGTTTTTCTTATCGGTAGCAACTTGTTCCGCAGATTTGTTTTTTATTCCAGCGTTGTCGCCAGAAGAGGGGGAAGATCTCGTCTCGGCAGGTCGTGCGGGTCTCGAGGATGATGAAGATGATGCTGATCCGCTAGAAGAGGAGGAGGACAAGGACGGAGTAACAAGTTCTACAGATGCTTTTCCAGCATCTACAACTTTGTCAACCTTTAATATTCCCGAAGATGCTCCTCCTGTTCCCTCCTCAAGAACTTTGTCCGCGGCTGCAGATTTTTCTTTATTTTGTCGCTTTTTGTCTTTCTTTTTCTGCTTCTTCTCCGCTTTCTTTTTTTCATGTTCCATTTCATGCGCCTTCTTTTTCTCTTCGTGCTGCCCTTTCCGCTCTTCTCGGCGCCTGCTGGTCTCGGGGTCGAGCAGCAGGCTCTTCTGGTTTTCGATCGCGGGCTTCAAACCTTTGTTCGGACGACAAGAAACCTTCACTTGCTCCTTTAGTCCACTTTCGCCCGCAGCAGGAGCTCCACTTGAGGTTCCGGCAGATGGGTTTTTGCTGTTGTTGATGTTCTCCGGGGCTAATTTATTCCCTAGAGATGAACGTTGATCAACATCATCCTCTACGACGTCCACCTCACGCTCCACTTCCTGCCGCTCCACCCGATCTTCCGACTTCATCTGTTTCCGCCCCTCCAGTTTTTTCTTGTCGTTCTCCGTTCTTTTCTCCAGTTGCTGTCTATCTTCCGACTTCATTTACAGCTTTAACACCCGTTAGCATGAGAAGTGGCGAATTTGTAGTGAATTTTGCATGACAGATTGCAGATGAGTCCGCCGGGGCATTATCCCTCTTGCCCTTCTGGGAAGTGGGTTCTGCACACCGCAGAAGTCAAGGCTTAATTATGCGGCGGGCAGCTTCTAGGCATGGCCTGGGTGCCGTTCTTTGGCCATGTCTATTCGTCTCCCTGTGCTCGCATAGAGCACTGCAGCAGCCGCGGCAAAGACGCTAAAAAGAAAGGCTGCGAAGCACATGCAATGAGGGAAGAAGGCGCAAAAAAACGAGTGAAAGGACCAGGCCGAGAGCTTTGACGCCTCTACCCGGCAGGCGCGTGAACTCCCCAGGCCTTTTCGGCAGAATATAGACGGGCTGAGGGCAACAGAGGGCGCTTGTCTTTTCCCCTCGGCCCCACCCCCCAGGGCCTACCTGTGCACATTTTTGAGCACTTCTCTATTTTGACAATCCAAGCCGAGGCACTTCTCTATTTTTGAGCACTTCTCTATTTTGAGCACTTCTGATATCCAAGCCGAGGCAGCCACAACCCGTGACGCGACTTCTCTATTTTGACATGTTGAGCTAGTACCTTTGACCCCCTTTACAGGCATAGCCCTCGTCCCGGTCGATCCGCCACTATCGAGTCTGCGGATCATGCAGCGTCGTGTTGTAAGACCGCCCTAAGCCACCTGCGTTGCTTCGCAGTCCACCAGGTGCGCCTCTTTGGGCAACAAGCGGCAAGCGTCCACAGGAGGGAAGCGCCACCAGCCAAGCAGCCCATCAACGCGGCGCGCTGGCTTCTTGTATGTTGTCCTCGTGTTCTAGTTCTTCGCATGCACCTGAAGATTAATTCATGCATCATGCCACGCAATACAAATTCACTGGAAATTCACCCTTCTGTATGCTAACGACCGTTGAAGACATAAGACTTCATCTGTTTCCGCCCCTCCAGTTTTTTCTTGTCGTTCTCCGTTCTTTTGTTCTCCGTTCTTTTCTCCAGTTTTTTCTTGCCTTTCTCCGTTCTTTTCTCCAATTGCTCCTTAATTTTCTCCAGTCTCTCCAGCGCCCGCTTGTCTTTCTCATGCTGCTTTTCCAGTTGCTGGGTGCTCACGAACGGAGTTTGAGCGTGGGAAGCGTCCGCGTCGTCCGCGTTTGGGTCTTCCGCATATGACTGTGCGCAACTCCCCGTGGTCCCCCTCATTTGTATAGCACGAACGGCAATACACGCATCAGCAAGAATGCCGGTTCTGCATGACAAATTTGTTCTGGAGTATAGTGCTATTTGGGCTACCAGAACTTGACATGCAAACAGTCGTGCCAAGAGGCAAAGGGTGGATATGGATTGGGTATTTTGCATGACAAATGCGGGGGAGGGGGAGTTGTGCACCGTCATACCGCACCAGCAGCTCCCTGAACGTACTCCATGAGCAGGCCGACGGTGGAACTTCCAAAATTATTCGCATGTTCTTGATCAGCATGGCCTGATAGACCAGCTTGGAGGTGGTCCTCGACGTCTTGGTGTGCAGGGGTGATGTGGTCAAGGTCAGCGGCCTGCTGCCCTCCATCGTTCAGGACCGGCGGTAAGGGTGAAGATCCGAGTTGGTTTTCGTCTTCGCGAGATTCTTGGGACGGAGTTGTCATTTTGTTCCCTTCTGGTGAGTGAGAGCCGCTTGGACGCGCAAGGCGCGCGGAACAGGAAGAGGAGGATTTATTTCCAGGAACTACAGGGGGGTGGTCCATTTTGAAGCTTCAACTTGTTTCAATCAATTATGGGGCTAATGTCAAGGGGATCACATACATTCAAAACTCGCACTTTAAATTTTTGGGTACTCCTTAAGCTTCACTAACAACCGATAATTATAGGCAAACTTTTGAAAGCAGAAACACATCAACTATATCAACTACTGACAGATATACTTACTTCACTGCGTCTTCCTAGAGCTGTTCCAGATTTCTGAAAGGCCAATCAAGTCCGTGTCTTGTCAGTCCTTCTAGCTCTCACTGTAGCAAGTGATAAAAAACTTAACCAGACTGCTACCTTTCCATCACGGACTGCAATATGCTTATTTTCTACGTGGTTTGACTTCGTGAGAAAGCAGGCTCGCCTGCAACGGTTCAACGGCAAGCAGCAAACAGCAAACAAGTGGGCGAGCGCAGTGCTAGATCATCTTCCGCGAAGTTGTACATCATGAAGCGGCTACGTAGAAAGACAGGATCTCGTATACTTAAGTACTCCGTCTCTCATCTTGATACACCTGTGCCTAAAATCTTAAGCGCATGCTTTCTAGCAGATCGCCAAAGCATGTAAGCGCGCCAAACTCGTAGACGTTACCTCATCATAGCTCCTTTCTTTATTCCACGGATGGAAAGACTTCCAACAGCAACAGAGTAGCGGCCGGAATGAGAAGTTGTAGCCCTCCAGTTTTTTCTTGTCTTTCTCCGTTCTTTTCTCCAATTGCTCCTTAATTTTCTCCAGTCTCTCCAGCGCCCGCTTGTCTTTCTCATGCTGCTTTTCCAGTTGCTGGGTGCTCACGAACGGGGTTTGGGCGTGGGAAGCGTCCGCGTCGTCCGCGTTTGGATCTTCCGCAGCACCAGCTCCCTGAACGTACTCCATGAGCAGGCCGACGGTCGAACTTCCAAAATTATTCGCATGTTCTTGATCAGCATTGCTTGATAGACCAGCTTGGAGGTGGTCCTCGACGTCCTGTTGGTCAGGGACGTGGTCAAGGTCTTCAGCGACCTGCTGTCCTCCATCGTTCGGGACCGGTGGTAGGGGTGAAGATCCGAGTTGGTTTTTGTCTTCACGAGATTCTTGGGACGGAATTTTCAACATGTTCCCGGCCGGTGAGCGAGGGCCGCTTTGATGCACAGGGCGCGCGGAAGAAGAGGAGGAGGATTTATCTCCAGGATTTACAGGGGGGCAGTCCATTCTCGAGGTTGTTTCATGAATTATGGGATTAATATGAAAGGGAGGACATTCAAAAACTCGTATTTTTTGGGTACTACTTAAGCTTAACAAACGGCCGATAATGGGCACGCGTGCAACTCGTTTACTTTATTACTTTTGAAAGCAGAAACACAACTACATGCATCAACTACTGAAAGATATACTTACTTCGCTGTGTCTTCCTAGTGCTGTTCCGGATTTCTGAAAGGCCAGTCACACCTTATCTTGTTACTCCTTCTAGCTCTCACTCTAGTACTTGATAAAAAACTCAACCAGAATCACGGCCTGCAATCTTGTTTTAAACGTGGTTTGACTTCGTGAGAAAGCAGGCCCGCCCCTTGCAACGGTCAAAGGGAAAGAAGCACACAGCAAACAAGTGGGCGAGCGCAGTGCTAGATCATCTTCCGGGAAGTTCTACTTGAACCGGCTACGTAGAAAGACAGGATCTCGTATACTGCGTCTCTCATCTTTATTACCTGTACCTCAAACCTTCACCGCATGCTTTCTGGCATATTCATATTGCCAAAGCTAGCCCGTGAGCACGGCAAACTCGTAAAGGTAATCGTAAACTCATTCTTCAACATAGCTCCACCTAATCCTTTCTTTCTTACACGGATGGAAAGGCTTCCAACAGAGATGCTGGAGTGACAGTGAGTTGTAGCAGCAGTAACTTTATTTTTTTGCAACGCAGTTACGGGTTCGAAGGCCGGCTGATAGATAGTGATTTTTGCCTTCTTCACTTGCTAAAACTTTTACCGCTGACAAGAATGAGTAAGACACAACTTGATTCCGCACGACGCTCCGACGCCGACAGCAACTTCTCGATGACAAACTTTTTTGAGCAGAAGCTGGCCTTATTGTTATTTTCATCTTTCGGAACAAGCATGAGTGTCTCCACTGGGTTATGAACACCATCACGCACCTCCAGGTGCCGACGCTCCTCCAGCGTATTCACGCTAAATGTGAAGTACAAGTACGGGTAGAAACGAAAACACCGTGGAACGACACAGATCTAGGATGTCTGAATGCCTTTACAACTCGGGCACAGACGACTTGTACCTATGTATATCTTTCCACTATTGCACAGTCGATTGAAAAAATCAGCTTCTTGCTCTGTACAAGCGACGTGTATTCAGCGAGAAAACCCATCTCCCCCTCCGATTCTTCGTACTAGCCCGTGTTGATGTAGTTTCTGGACTAAAGAGACACGGTGTTGCGGCCGGCGGACGCGGAAAACTTCGGCGTTGGGGCCGACTCTTTTCCCGGATGAACCTTCGGCGTTTGGTACGGCGGAAATGGAAAACCGCCCGAGTACGCTGAATCGCTAGAGCTTGCGCCGCTTCTCGGTGATAGTTGTGCACCGGCGGAAGTCGCTTCTTCATCATCATCACCATCACCCGTGCCTTGCTGACGCGTCACTACCTCTCCATCAGCGTCCAAGTAGAGCGGGCCCCTCGCGGGTGTACGCAGTCCTGTCATGCAACGACAAAGATTCCTCAAACCCGACAAAAACCTCGGCTCCAGAAAACTCGACTGTTCCTCCAACCCCGTCAAATCGCCCAAGTGTTTCTCGTCCACCGCCTCACCTCCGGCCTCCACGACTTGTGCGAACGATTTGTCGCCGGAACGCGAGGGCAACTCGGCGTCGCAAGTCGCAGCGCAAAACTCGTCACTCTCCTGGTCCGAGACCGCGCCGCTGTTGTCGGCATCCGCACCCAACCGCAAAAGCAACGTCTGCTGCGCCTGTTTGAAGATTTCCAGCACGCTGGCGACCGGGGTCTGCGGATCATTCACCACCTGCAACGCAAGCGTCACGTTTGCCGAAAATAACGCACGCTCGTCTGCCGCATCCTGAGCGGCGGCGAGGACCTGCTTCTTCTGCGTGAAGGAACGCGGGACGGGGTACTTAATTCTCGACCGAGCCCGCGTCTTCTTTCTCGACCGGCGCTGCGGGGGTGTGCATCTCGCCGAAGGCGAGGGCTGCACCCGACAACAAAGCCGGGATCATCTTGGACGAGATGCCGCGGATCATTTTCTGGGCCTTTCCGTTCTTCGTTTTCAACACGAAGGAACGCAACGATAAAAAAAACTCTGTGTTGTATCAGTTTTGCAATAATATCGGAAAACACAATGGAGATAAGGAGGCATGATACGAAAGAAAAAGAGTGAAACTCAGAGCTGGTAAGAAAACGACTTTAACGAAGAAATTCAAATTTCGTGCGGAAAAATTATGTTATTGTGTACGTGCTTCGGTGTGTCTTTTGAGCTTGTGCTACGACGACGCACTACGACGACGCACTACGACTTCTGTAGCCCTCTGACTCACGAGTCACGACCCGTTGTGCTTGTTTCTCGTGCCATGGACTGCAAACACAGACATCACAAATAGATACGATCATACGCCCAGCGTATGTTTCTTCCCCAATATATCATTGCCCTTCAAACGAGCGGGTACGACAGCGCTTCATATGACGATTATAGGAACGAAGCCTACTCTTTCACCGATAAGAACATTGAAACATCTATATTTTCTTCGAAAAACGCCATGCACATCCAGGTGCCGATGCCCCGACGAATTAACGATCCTCCCGTGCGCGTGGAGGTGCTTGCTTTATTTTCTGTCACTTCTTTTTAATGTGGACACAAGCGTTTTTCTGCGTTTTCAACTTTCTACTTCTCGACATGTAGCATCTGGTGCACCTACTGTGTCGAATTTTTCCCCACACAATGGAAAAGCAAAAATCTTCTACGTACAAGTTCTGTCACCGGAGCTACCCGCAGCTCCTCTTAAGATAATCATAGGACATAATTAGCTTTGCTGGAACGACCGGACCTAAAAAAGCCCAAAATTCCAATTGCATTTACAGCCAACAATGAAGATCGATCTGATCAGATAAATGTTTGTTTGTTTGCATGGAATCGCGCAATCCGTGCAAAAGTTTGTTTGTTTGTGTAACGCTAACGCGGCGTACGTAGACACGCCATTTTTTGGTCTGGCGCTACTTAAATAAAAACGACAACGCTAAGCCCTGTACCACCAGAGCGCAAGCGATGTGTTTCTTGTCTGTACAGGAAAGTAAGCACAGATTTTCTGGCAAAGTAAGCAAAAGAAATGAAAAAAAACGTACTTATAACTTTCCTAGGCGTGAAATAGAAATTTCTCTATCGTCTACTGTACAAAAAACTCCCCTGCGCTAAGCGGCCCTTATTCACAAGCCTCTTGCAAAATCTCCTACCGCGACGGTTTTTTACTCCACACGATAAAGCAAGTACAGTACTTCTATCACACCAACAAGTGCATGATTTCCTGTGCCACCGGTCGGTCGACGGACTGCACGTCATCCACGATGTCCTCCAGCCGTGCGAACAAAGAGCTTTGCTTCACCAACGGCAGGATTCGCTGGTTCTGGTAGCACAGCATCCAGAGCATGTGCAAGGCGGTGTGGACCACCGCGGATTTCTGCAGCTGCGACAGGCGGTAGTTCGGGTTTTGGTTCGCGTCGGTCAGCATTGTTGTCGTCCGATTCATGGTGACGTTGAAAGAAGTCGTCATGTTGACGTCCATTTTCGACCCGTTCTGGCCACCTTGCTGCGCGTTATTCAACATCGAGTTCAATCCGCTCGCAATGCACTTTTCCAAGATCGGCAGGGTTCGGGGCGAGTTGCAGAAAAAGGATTTTGCGTAGCCGGACACCATCACCGCGAGAAGGACGCGCAAAGCCGCCGCCCGAAGCTTCTCCTTCGATTCCACCAGATCGAACCAGAAATCCAGCTGCGGCGGCCCGGTCGCCACGCCCGTCGCTGCGCCGGCCGCGTTGGCGCTCGCGCGGCTGTCCGCCGCGGCGGAGGACCGCTGCTGGCAGGAAGACAGGATTGCGGCGGTGGCCTTGCAGATGTGGAGCGACGCAATGAAGTGGAGCACCGCGAGACAGCGACGCAGCGTCCACTCGGAGAGAACCCGCCCCTTCTCGCAATGCTTCACAAATTCGATCAGAAAGGACACGAATTTCAGCAGCGACGCCTTGTTCGTGGTCAAGCCCGGGGCGGAAAGGCTGAGCACCTCCAATAGCCGGCAAAAAACCACGGGCGAAATCGGACTGGATTTCGCGGAAGCCGTCGCGTACAGCCGGCTGGCGTGGTGACTCGGGAGGGCCCGGGTCATGGTCACGTCGTTGTGCGGGTCCAGACGGTGGTAGGTGGAACCATATTAAATGCAAAAATGTCTGAGTCTGGAAGGATGCAAGGTTTGTCATGCACACTTTGCATGACTTCTGAAGTCAGTGACGCATGCTCTAGCATCACAGATTTTGCTTCCTGATGCCTACACCGCATAATAAATGCCCTCTCGCCGTGGCGAAAACTGGACCTCTTTTGCTGTTCACGCAATACAGATTCTTGTACTTAGAATCCAAATTCAGCACCACAAGTTGCATCCTTCCAGACCCAGACACTTTTGCATTTGATAAACTATTATGGTCCACCATACTCCGGTCACCGTGGAAAGTCGTGTGATTGCCGCCCACCGCGAAGGAGTGCCCGGGCTGGAAAAGCTGTGGAGGTGAAGCAGGGTGCTGAGATCAGGACTCATTCATTGAGCTTTAGCACGATGGCAGCTATCAGCATAACATATGCGTAAAGCATAAGTAATTCAGAAGCACCTCGTCGTGTGAGATTCGTTCACTACGACAAACACTCATATAGAAAAACATCACGTCGAGAATCAGTACTTATACCTGTGACGCCGTTGCCGACACGCCCTGCAATTTACTTCCGCTCGCGTTCGAGACCATGCAGCATCCCCGCATGGCGTGCGGTAGCAGCATTTTGTTGAACACGATGTTGTTAGAGTGCGGGCCGAGCAGGTGACACACCCGGTTGCGGTCTCCGTCCGCGTGCAAAACCCGTCGGAGGAAGTCCAACACCTCCATGCAAAACGCGTCGTGCGCCTCCGCCAGCGGCCACACCGCCCGCAACACGGAGGTGAGGAACGCGGAGGTGTTGTGCGCGCCGAGGGTGGACGCGGCGACGGTTCTTCGGGACGTTTGTTTCGAGGGCGAAGATGATCCTCCGTGCGCGGGCGTCACCGCGGTGGACGCGTCGAGGACACAGCTTATCCCACGAAAAAACTGCTTCACTGTGATGATTTTGCAAGATCTGCATCACAAGTTTGTTACACATGACATTTATGAAATGTGTCGTGCGTGCTTCCCAAGGGAAAACATGCTTGAAAATCCAATGTCTTGCAGGTGTAGCAAGACAAATAGTTCTGTGTTCCATTTTCTGCATCACAAGTTCACAGTGAAACAGTTTTTTCTTGCGATACAGCTGGACCAGTCGTTGATCGCCATCCCTCCCGGCGTCAACCCGCCGGACCGATCGGGCATTGCTGCTGCTTATGAAATGCAAAAATGTCTGAGTCTGGAAACTTGTGATGCTAACATGTGCATGATGAAAACACTTCCGAATGCAGTCCGGCATGGCAACTTCCAAAAACGCTTTCTCATAGGCAATCCGCATGAGAAACTGCGTTCTTGCATGACAAAAGTGGCTGCGACTTTTGTTGGGTATGCAATACAGATTTTCTAGGTATGGAAAGCTAGCATTACAAGTTCCAACCTTCCAGAGGACCCAGACATTTTTACAATCCATACTGCTGTTGTCCAGGCGATGGCTGGCGGACCGCGGGGGAAGGAAGTGTCTTGCTGTGCTCCTGGATTTATTGTTTGTCCCCCGTTCATCATTGCCGGCGCATTGAGTTGTGTAGTTCCAGGAGAGGATTTGTCGACTAGAATGTCCAAGCCGATGTCGTCAACGGAGCAGAGCGCGGTCAAAAGCCGGAGATGGAGGGTCAACCGCTGGAGCCTTTCGCCATCCACCTGCCCACCGGCGGTGGCGGTGCTGAGACTCGCGACCGTGCTGTTTAGGCACACTTTGGAGGCATTATTTTCGGGCCGGGGGTCGGTCGCATCTGATGTTTTTTTTATCAGGATTTTTGGTCTTGTAATGTTGGTTTATTTGATTTTGTAATGGAAATCACGGCGCAGTGTCTTGCACGATCAACATATGCAAGCCGATTTTTTTGGTAGCGCTCTGCAAACTCTTCTCAATCAGAAAAAATCCAATTCTACCCCCCGGCTCCCCCAGTATTCTGGACATTCCCCTTTGTTCGGACCGCACAATCGCGGAGATCTTGATGTCCCGTGGCGCCGTCTCGATGATCTGCACCAATTTGGGCAGAAATTTGACATTCTTCACACACACCAGCGTCGCGGAGGGGTGTGAAGTTGCTAAATGGATCAATGCGGAGTGCAGGGAGGACAGGTGCGTGCTGTCCGGAACGCACGCTTGCAAGTACAAATTGCACAAATGCTGCGTCGAGGGTCGCACCTCCTCCACGTGCGGGATCGACCAGGGGGACACTGGGTTCAAACTTGCCACCGCGTCCAGCGTTTCCGCGGCGCGCCTCCGCAGCGCCAGCGGCTTCTCCTCGCTGAGCGCCTGCGCACAGACACTCGCGACGCAACGGGACGCAAAAAATTCAAAGATTGCGTCGTCGTCCTTCTGTTGCGCCGTTAATGCGCTGCTTCCGGTCTGATTCACTCCCGCGCCGAAAAATTCCGGACCAGTTGGAGAAGCAGCAGCAGCAGCTCCCGCGCCGCCGCCGGGTGAACCTCCGCTGTACAACGTCGACAGCCTCTCGCCGACACAGATGGCGAGGCGCTGCACGGCGACGAGATGCTGCTCCAGGACTCGGGGCTCAACGCGATCGCGGAGCCGGGTAACGAGGTTCTCAAGAACACTCCGCCATTGCGACAGGAAATGCGTACTGACGCAGATGTAGCGGAGAATCTGCGCGTCCCAGAACCCACAGACCACGGAAATGAGCTGCACCGCCTCGCCGCAGATCTTCGCGCTGTCGTACGCAATGCGGTCGGACAGTGGCGTGTTAGTACTAAGATCTGGATAATTCTGATGCTCATTTCCCCGTTTGGAGGTTGAGGAGGAAGCGAAAACCGTAGTTCCGGACAAATCTGCGAAAACAAGTGAACTATTTGCGTTGTTCATCTTCGGCGTCGTAAGGTCTGCGACCACGGGGGTTGTGTCGGAGAGAATTGCTCGCTTGTTCGTCCCCTTTTTCGTATCCGAACTGGAAGAGGAACTTGAACTTCTGGACGTCGTTCCCACCATCCAACTGTCGACCACCTGCACCCAGAAATTCCTTTGCATCAGCTGTGCCTGCATTCGCTTCGCAGTTTCCGCGGAGGTGCACCTCACGTCGATGATGGTCCGGAGGAAGAACAGCGTGAGCGCGCGAAGCCCCCGGTCCGGGGACTGCAAAAGCTGTGGCATTTGGTCGAACACCGCTTTGTCCTGGCTCTGGCCCAGCACGTTCTCGAGTTTCACCGGCAGCTTCGTGAAGGCGGAGCAAAGGAAGTGCAGGGCGGCGCGCCGCGGGAACTCCGACGTGGATGAGGAGGAGGAAGGGCTACTTCCAGTGGCCGGTTGCATTTGCGATTGCGATGCCGAGGACCCGTTCGCAGCAGTAGACAAAGCTGTTGCACTTGATTTACAATTCCCGCTATTGTTGAAGAACACCGTCTTTATCGCTTTCCGGCACGCGTCCTCGAGGAACGCGAGTTGCTGTGCGTATTGGTCGGCGGTCATGGAATTCGAGGTGAAGCTGTTAGGCGAACCGGATACCGCCTTGAAATCCGTCGGGCTCACCGCGTTGGCAGCGTCCACCGCCGTATCAAATGCAAAAATGTCTGGGTCTGGGAGATTCTGAGACTTGTCATGCACGTTTTGCATGAGCCATGATGTCTGTGATGCATGCCGTATCATCACAGATTTTTCGAGGGGTTCTTGATGCCTATTTCGCATAACAAGTGCCCTATTCGCGTAGCAAAAATTGCGTTCCCTTTGCTGCTCATGCAATGCAAATTTGTTTGGAATCCAAATGCAGCATCACAAGTTGCATTCTCCCAGACCCAGATATTTTTGCCTTTGATACGCCGCACTCGCGACGAACACCGCCTCGAGACAGCGCCAGCACGCCCCTTGAACCAGGCCAGACGGGTGCGACAGGTACCCGAAAGCTTGGTTCAGCAGAACAGTCGCTTTGTTTATCCCTCCGCTATTTGCCAAGTAGGCCGGAGACGAAGCGGAACTTCTCGTTTTCAGCTGCTGTTGTTGAAGGTGCTGTGCCGCACCCGAAGAAAATGCGCTGCTATTGACCGCGAGACTAGCGCTGCGCAGTTTGGACACCAAATGCAAGCTGGCGACGATGTCGACGGATTCCTGGTAGCTGTTGGCAATCAAACAGGTGCTGGCGCCGAGGAACTCGGCCGCGGCGGCCGTCAGGTCAATGTTGTACAGTGCGGCCACGCGCAAGCCGTACCGTCTGACCTCCACATCTAGCCGAGACCTGCGTAACAAATCGTCGAGCGCCGGGCCGAGCAGGTCGGATACGACCGGCACTATTAAAGGCGACGATGCCTGCGGCTGCTGCTGGACCACGTCCTGCAAAGGGCTCCCAGCCGCCGGCGTGGTTCGCGCAATTACAGCGGATCCTGTGGTAGCTCTACTTGATGTCGCGGACGAAACCAAAGACCTGACGTGACCCAAGGCGGTCAATAGCCTGAGCAGAGACAGAATGAACTTCTCGTCAAAGTCCACATTCGACATGTCCCCCGCCATCCGCCGGAAGACCGGCATGGCGTGCAAGGCCAACACGTCCCACAACGCGCTGGTTTGGGCCTCGAGGAAGTTGGAAGACAAGTAGCTGCGGCCGCAGACGCAGGCTTCCAGCAGAGACCGGACGTGATCCATGCAGGAGACGTGTTGCTCGTTGCTGTCGGTGGTGGTCTGGCTCAGGATGCTGCGTAACCGAGCGCCGTAGACCGGGTCTTCAAGCACGCGGAGGGCGAAATCCGGGGAAGAAACGCACTCGACTTCGCGGAAAACCTAAAGAATGATGATGATACTATTAATTTCTCGTGCAACGCTGCATAATTTAGTACCAGCATTCAGCATGCATCGTTTCCGCGGAAGCTGCTCATCTTGTACTACTTTCTTTAAGCGGTGAAATTATTACCAGAAAACGCGGAAGATTCAGCACGCAGTGAAGAAAACGTGTTCATTTACAAAATTCTACCTTCTCCGTCGCGAATGATTCCGGTGAGTCCAGCGCGAGTTTGTTCCACACCGGCGATTCCGCACCGAGTCCCTCCTGCAGCTGGTACACCTGACACAGGGCCAGCACGCGCGGACTGGGGCGCGCTTGCCAAAACTGCACGCCGGAAGACACCACCGGTTCGCACACTTCGATCTGCACTGGCACCTGAAACCTCTCTTGGAACCAGGGCGGGATGGACAGCGACGCCGGCGTGTTGGTCTTACTTGCTTTCATCTCCGCAGTTCTCGTACTAGCTTCGGTTGTCGTGCGAGGAACTACTAGTACACTCTTCTCGTCCGCGCCCGCCGACGCCAGGCGCCCCTGCGGGAACAGGAAACTCTCGTCGAAAAGCAACGCGGCTAAGACCTGCAGACTCCGCAGGCGCGTGAGCGGCTCCTTGTGGAAGGCGCGGGCCAGCGCAACGGGAAACGCGTGCTGTACTAGCGTTTTGTCGCGGAGCAACGCCCCGATGAAGTGGTCCTTGTTGAAGTTCAGCAGTAACACTGCCAACGCTTCGCAGAGCTGGTTGTAGAAGTCCAGATTTTCCGTGTCCCGAAAATTCTGCACCAGGCAGGACAAAACCGACCCGCCGCGCTCCTTCAGCATGTTCACGACCCTTTTGTCGGAGACGAGAAACGTCACAAACTGGCTGGCGGCCGCCTTGCGAATGTTCGCATCCAGATTGTCGTTTTCAAGGACCTCGGCCACGTGGGAGAACTCGGATTCCCGGACGGAAAGTTTGTCGAGGAAGTACTGTTCGAAGCAGTACAGCTGGCGGAGAGACAGCGTGTCCCCGTCTTGCGAGGAGAGCGAAGAGACCGTGGCGTCGAGCGGGTCGGTGATGAATTCCAGCGAGTTTTTGTCGTACTCCGGTGCGGCGAGAATTTGACACTGCCAGATCATCTGTGGTGCGGGTTTACGTGTGGACAAAAAAAATTCGTGTCGATATAGTAGTTGCATGGCCTACTTTTGGGAAGGAGATTCAAATAAAGCCAAATATGAGTCTTTGTGCACGACAGAGCATTTACGTGCAAAACCAGTACAGCATCCCTTAGTACCAGCGCCTGCTTTTTCCGCTGCGCCGCGTCGCGCAGAAACAGCCGTCTCGCGGACGCCTGTGCGGACCCCGCGGCGCAGCTGTTTTGTCCCATGAACAGGTCCGCAAAGTCCAACAACTTCGGCGATTGAATCTTCCCTGCGTGCTCTTGAATCAAGGCGCAGAACCGCCCGAAACAGTCCTCGCCCCGTTGCATGTGCAGCAGCGCGTCTACGAGAAACTTCTCGTTGGTGAACAGGGCGGGGAGCAGTGCGGTGGTTTTTTCCAGCATTTCCAAAAAACTCTTGTGCACATCGGGGACGGGGCAGACGGCGAGCTGCGTGCAGAGTTCCACGGCGGACTTCCACAGGGCGACGGCTGACAAGAGAGGTGATAATGGCAGTTGTTCGCTCCAAGGTGGAGGGAAAAAAAAAGTGATTTTCATTTTTCCGAAAGTTATTACCAATGTAGTATTTCTATTTTATCTTTTGTAAAAAAAAAATACATCACATGCGAAATCCAACGAAAATAAAGAAGTACATGCATCCGTCAGGTCCAGTTCCTGCATTTGCATCAACTCCAGGGCAATCGGCAACAACTCCGCCGGTACGTCCACCAGTGGTTTGTGTCCGTCTTTCGTCAACAGCGACAGGTAAATCCTTCGTGACAGGAAGTTCAACTTTGTGGCGTAATTGTCCAAATCGTCCGCCTGAGAGCTCCCATTCACCCCCGCAAGCACGTCCGCGGAAAGCGCCCGCTGCTGCAGTTCGCCGGTCGTGTTGAGTTCTTGACCACCAGGTGACAAATTGTTTCCGCTACCGCGGGCGACACTTCGATTGACATTTCCGCGCGGCCGTACTGAAGTCGTACAACTTCTGGAGTTATTATTGTTGTAAAAATCTTCCGGATCTACGATGGTTGTCACGTAGGAGGAAACGTGCTCCCGAAAGCTGCTGACCACGTCTCCGGTGTGCGAAATAGCGACGCGATTCCCCCTGGACGCCACCCGGCCCATGGGGAGCAGCTCGACGGCGGGCGGGGGTTTGTTGTGACTGGTTGTGCGTTTCTGGAGAGAAGATGCTCCTGCCGTCGGTGCACCACCTCCGCCTGGTGCGGCCCCCCCTCCGACCTCGTCCAAAGGTTTCGTGTTGAACTTCAACACCGCATCGAGTAGAGATTCCAGCGCCCGGTACTCGTCACCCTCGGTCGGCCAGATCTTCGACACGATGGCAAACAGCAGCCCGAACTTTTCCGGCCGCTCGAAATATAAGCGGTGGTCGAAGAGCCAGATCTTCAAGAATTCCGCCATATGCAATGCAAAAGTATGGCACTCGTACTAATAAATTGCAGTTATGCATTACAAATCCAGATGCTCAGGCAAATCCGCATTACAAATTCCATTTCTAATGCTGAGAAAATTTGTATTGCAATCACTACGCACTAGTACGAAGATGCTGCATCTATAACAAGGTCCGAGCACGGGGACAGAGTCCCCGTGCGACGACCTTCCGGCATTTGTCTGGGACGAGTTCCGGGGTTGCGGTGGCACTGGGCAGGCAGGCCCCTGCAGCCCGGTGTCTCTGTGTGGCCTGTGTCCCCTGATCCGCGACAGATCTGCGGACGGAGCCCCTCTGCTTGCCCACACTAGACCCGTTGACCTACCGCGAACAAAGAGAACAGAAAGGAGGAAGCTGGCGCCGGATCTGTAGCTGGCCCGTAGGTCATGACGCGGGGACCAAGTCCCCGCGCTGACCTAGGGCTTTGGCCCCTGGGCCGTGCGGACGGTTAGTTAGTTTCCGGGAAGCGCCCAAAGCTGGCCCCTAGGTCATGACGCGGGGACCGAGTCCCCGCGCTGACCTAGGGCTTTTGCCCCTGGGCCGTGCGGTTAGTTTCCGGGAAGCGCCCAAAGCTGGCCCCTAGGTCATGACGCGGGGACCGAGTCCCCGCGCTGACCTAGGGCTTTTGCCCCTGGGCCGTGCGGTTAGTTTCCGGGAAGCGCCCAAAGCTGGCCCCTAGGTCATGACGCGGGGACCGAGTCCCCGCGCTGACCTAGGGCTTTTGCCCCTGGGCCGTGCGGTTAGTTTCCGGGAAGCGCCCAAAGCTGGCCCCTAGGTCATGACGCGGGGACCGAGTCCCCGCGCTGACCTAGGGCTTTTGCCCCTGGGCCGTGCGGTTAGTTTCCGGGAAGCGCCCAAAGCTGGCCCCTAGGTCATGACGCGGGGACCGAGTCCCCGCGCTGACCTAGGGCTTTTGCCCCTGGGCCGTGCGGTTAGTTTCCGGGAAGCGCCCAAAGCTGGCCCCTAGGTCATGACGCGGGGACCGAGTCCCCGCGCTGACCTAGGGCTTTTGCCCCTGGGCCGTGCGGTTAGTTTCCGGGAAGCGCCCAAAGCTGGCCCCTAGGTCATGACGCGGGGACCGAGTCCCCGCGCTGACCTAGGGCTTTTGCCCCTGGGCCGTGCGGTTAGTTTCCGGGAAGCGCCCAAAGCTGGCCCCTAGGTCATGACGCGGGGACCGAGTCCCCGCGCTGACCTAGGGCTTTTGCCCCTGGGCCGTGCGGTTAGTTTCCGGGAAGCGCCCAAAGCTGGCCCCTAGGTCATGACGCGGGGACCGAGTCCCCGCGCTGACCTAGGGCTTTTGCCCCTGGGCCGTGCGGTTAGTTTCCGGGAAGCGCCCAAAGCTGGCCCCTAGGTCATGACGCGGGGACCGAGTCCCCGCGCTGACCTAGGGCTTTTGCCCCTCGGCCGCGCGGTTAGTTTCCATCCGGGAAGCGCCCAAAGCTGGCCCCTAGGTCATGACGCGGGGACCGAGTCCCCGCGCTGACCTAGGGCTTTTGCCCCTCGGCCGCGCGGTTAGTTTCCATCCGGGAAGCGCCCAAAGCTGGCCCCTAGGTCATGACGCGGGGACCGAGTCCCCGCGCTGACCTAGGGCTTTTGCCCCTGAGCCGTACGGTGTCCGGGAAGCGCCCATGCCCAAAGCTGGCCCCCAGGTCATGACGCGGGGACCGGGTCCCCGCGCTGCCCGAGGGCGCCTTTCGCCCGCCCCTGGGCCTTGCCCATGGGGCCCGGGAAGCTCCACAGGCTCCCTCGCGGCTCGCGTGACAATCTGGAGCCCGGCGTTGCACATCTCGCGCGGCGAAGTCCGAAAATGTGTCCGGGGTGTGTCCGAAAGTCTGCCCGGGGTGTGTCGGAAAGTCTGCCCGGGGTGTATCCGGGGTGTGTCTGGGGTATGTTCGGACTTTTTGCCTGGGGTGTGTTCGGGGGTCTGTCTGGGGTATGTCTGGGGTGTGTCTGGGGTGTGTCTGGGGTATGTTTATACCCCACCTGTTGCTTTTTCGCCAAAAAATTGTAGTCCGCCCGTGATTGACGGCCGTTTGCATACCCCTGTCATACCCCCGAACATACCCCAGAACATACCCCTCGCATGCATTTTTCACCAGCTGCTGCAGTTTAGATAGTAATACTAATTCAAAAATTCTGGCGGGCGCGGGGTTGCAAGCTACTAGTAGGAATCCTGCTAGTAGAATCGTGCTAGCAGAAAAACGGGCACTAGTAGAAATCCTGCTAGTGTTTTTAGCGTCACAAAAAAACGGGGAAGGTACTAGTGACAGGCGCCACTAGTGAAGGCGCCCACTAGTGGAGCCACTAGTGACAAAAAAACCGATTTTGGGGAAAGCGAAAACACTAGTGAGAAAACCCGCCAAATTGGGAAACTCGCTCGGGGGGGGGGCAAAATAAAAGAGCCTCGGTGGGGCCGCAGCCAGGCGGCAGCGCGCTACCCGGCCCTCGTGTGGACTCCGGACCTGCCGGCCGTGGGCTGGGCCCTTGGCCTTGGCTTAGATGCGTTGCGGTTCGCGCTTGGCTGCCCCGGGCTGGAGTCGATCTTCATTCTGGCGCCCCTTCCCCTTCCACCCCTGTTGCGAGGGATGTGGCGCCAGTTTGCGCCTTTCTCCGCCGCCTGTGGCTCTACAGGCCGGGCTTGGTCGCGTGCGCACTGCCGACCACGGGGGCTCTTCGGCCGCGCCGGGGCTGCCTGATTTTGCCTTGTTTCCTTGCTTTGGGTTTCCCGGCGTGTTTTCGGTTTCTTTGCGGCCCGCCCCCTTCTCCTTTCGCTTCCAACGCTTTTTGCCTCGTCCCCGGCAGTGGGTGGGCTTTCACTTTGGCCTGCTTGCTCTTTTCTTTTGGTCTGTCTCGCTTCTGGCAAGAGCCACACGCAGCGCCCCCCCTGCCTTTCCGCCGCGGCCCTGCCTGCTGTGCTTTATTTTTGCTTGGTGCTGGCCGGGTTCGGTTTCTTGTCTTTCGGCCCTCGGCGCGCTCCTTTCGTTCTGCTTCGGGTGGCTAGCCCCCCGAGCCTTCGCAAAGGGTCTGCGCACGCTCTCCGCCGGGCCTGTTTGTGGAGGCTTGGACAGGGGCCGCGCTGTGCGCTCCCTACCGCCCCTCCCGCCTCGCGGCCTTCTCTCTACCTACACTCCTGTCGCTCCCGCCGGGGGGGAAGCCCGGGGGCGCTGCCGTTTCTCCTTTTCGCTTATCGCGCTAACATAGTTTGAGCATGTGGCGTTGGCCACTGGCCGCCTGGCTCTTTTCCCGTCGCTCCCCCTTGCACCCCCTCGTCGCCGGGCCGGCGGGCGCGGAGCGCCCGCCCGTTGTAGATACGTACTAGTACGAAGATGCTTTTGCAGTTCATACGCCATCCGGCCGACCGACTCGATGAAGGGAAGCGCCGTTTTCTTCTTCGCGGTGGAGGACTGCGCTTTCGTGATGTGCACCTCCTTCAAAAACACTTTCCGGAAGGTCTGGAGGTACAGACACGCCGTGTCGAACAGAATCAGGTGCAGCGGAGTCCAGTCGAAGGTCCGCAGCTGCACGTCGCTCCAATCCAGCCGCCCGTCGTCGATACTGGCGGGTTGCCCGAACCACGCCCGCACCTGGCTCATCTCCTTCACATCGCGGCCACACCCCCGGAAATGGGATTTTAGCATATCGGCGATCAGGTTGGAGTACCTGGTTTTGATGTTGTTCGATTTGAACAAGGAGATGCGCTGGACTAACGATGTTGCAGCAGTTCTTTTTCATGAACGCTCTTCAAAATACACAATGTGACGTGATTTTCTTGAAAAAAACAAACTGAAACTACATCAATCCCTCTATACTGCAGCAGATGCTGCTCCGCGTGCGCGTTGCTCGCGTACAGGGGCAACAGCCAGAACAGCAGGCGCGAACAGTAGGGCACCGCTTCCGCGTACTTGACCCCGGCCTCCAACACCGGCACCAGCACCCGGTGGAGGTGCGCGAACGGCACGTCGTACTGCACCCCCTCCCCCGCACGGTGCAACCACATCGCGGGGAACGTGCTGTCCGGGAGCCACAGGTCCTCGAATCCCAGCAGAAAATCGCCGTAGAGCTCGAGAAGGAGGTACCGGTGGAAAGTGAGGTAGCAATCGAAGATAGCGGGGAGGAAGCTGCGAGGGATTTTTTCCAAAATGTAAACTGTCCGATCTGTCTATACATTCTTTCCTTCCAGCACATCATCGAAAGTCAACAGGGGTGCGACTCCTGGTCCTGGCAAATGCAATTGCAATAGAAAAACAAAAGCACACCTCCGACAGTCCACGTTTCCCGACAATACGGCTCCTAGCGCGTCGAAGATGTGCGGTCTAGTGAGGAACACCTGGGGCGGGTAATCGCACAGGCGGCACCGCAGCTCGCGACAAGTTTCTGCCACCTGCCGTAGATCCGCAAACTTCAACCGCACGGAAAGGTCGAACAACTGCTTCTCATCCTGTTCAGAAAGAAAGATGTAGGGGAGCTCGTTACTGCTGCTCGAAGAGGTTGCATTAGTATTGTTCCTGCTCCTGCCGTTTATCATCGTTGTCGCTGGATCAGCAGGTTTATTTCTTCCAGGTTGAAGATGCGCATCATGCGGCTGCCTGCTCCCACTACTGAACAGTAGATCGTCCGCAATTTGTTCCGCTGTAGCGGTTCCGTTATTTGTGGGCGATAGTGACATCAACACACCTGCCGGCTGTAGATGATCGCCTGGTGGCGAATTATTCGTCATCTCGTCTGCCGCCGGGCTCTTGCTGTGGCTGTAGTTCCGCGATCCACAGCGGTAGCTGCTCGGATAGGACTGCGCCCAGCCGGCTTCTGGCTCCTCTTTCGGCCTAGTGCTGCTGGAAGACGTGCCAGCAGCTCTGTGGTTTTTCACCAGCCCTGCGCCCCCAGCCCCGGGGACGCGCAACAAGGTGTCGATGGTCGTCTGGATCTGGGTGGCCATTGTTTTGCTGGCCTGCGATTGGTCCGCAAAGTCCTCGAGAAATTGCAGTGCGCCCGCCTGGAGGCACACGTCCAGGTTCACGGGGGAACTGGCAGCGAGCACCGCGATGAGCTTCAGCGCCTTCTGAATCAGCTCCGGGTCCGCGCCGCCCTGTCGCTCGTTGATCCAGTGCAAAATACATTGCACACTGCCCGGCACCTCCTGACATATCAGGTCCGGGGTCAAAAGCCCGACTTCGACCTGCGTGTAGTTTCATGGTGAAGTACACGAAGTAGATATCGTGATGTAAAAAAATGGTCGTATAATTGACTTGCAGAATTGCAGAATGCGTCCTCGACGTTTGAACGTGCAGACGCAGGAGCAAGGGATATACTTACCTTTGACGCCAGATTTCGTAGCGCGCGATCGCGCACCTCGGGCAGGTTGTGTGCGAGCTTGTGAACCAGCTCCTCCGTCATGGTGGACCGACGCGACGCTTGGGACGATTCGGTCGCCGTGTTGTGCTATCGTGACCCACCTTCTGCGCCCATCGCTTGTTATAGCAGCAGGGACCACTGCTGCTTTTCAGCCTCTTTCCCGCACGCTATTTTCTCGGCATCGCAATGCCGGCGCAGACGGAAATAGCACTCATGGTTGTCCATTACAAAACAACATTTACATATCACTTCAAGTTCTTGTTCGACTGTAAACCGCCACATGGCATGAATGTGATTCAGGGGTGGAAAATTTGCTATGGAGGCCCACTTCAATCTTCAACGACCGATTTTTGATTTCTTTTTTGAATCCGTATCCAGTGGAAGCTTAAGCTATTTATTATTCTCGTCATAGTGGGTACCAGTGTCGGCAACTACCGCCCTACGAGGCAAATGACCGCTTGATTACAAGCAAGATCCATCTTAGCAGTGGCAGTAGAGATGACACTCCATGGATTGAGTCAAGTAAGTAGAATCTAGGTGCGACACATCCTAGACGCCTCAACAGACGAAACTGCCAAGAAACATCAGAGACACAGATGGTACTAGAGACAGACTACCTACTCAGAACATCACTCCGCCAGTCGCCCGCCGATACCACTTTGCAACTGCAGTACGACCTTTGATTGCCTCGTGGGCACGAGAAAATACGACATCGGTTTCGTTTTCCAACCGGACGATGATTGTTGAATAAACACAGGCTCATGGATGAGGTGGTCAGGAGGTCGTGAATGCCAACTGAGGAAGGGTCCTCAGAAAAATTCTGTAGTTTTTTCCTGTTGCGCTGTTGATTCTTGATATTCCTACAAGACCACTAAGTATCAGACGGTGATGAAAATAGCTGCCTTCCAAGAATCGCTTTATTCATTCAGTGAAACAAAGAAAAGAAAAAACCCTGCGTTATTTGGCAATCCGACGTGTTGGGCACTCACAACGACGATGATGCTCTTGCTCGGTGCAGAAAACAGAAATACGATGTACAGAAACAACTGCTCCGTGTCGGAATAAAGCTGGCAGACTTACTAATCTTCGTCCTTTCGAAACAACACGGCTGGCACCAGAGTTCTTCTCGGTTCACCGACGTCGGTTTTGCTTCTTCAACCCGCAGCAGCACTCGCAGCACTGCCTCCAGCTGCTACGTTCGCATCCCCACTCGTCCCCGCGGCAGCGCCCAGTGGTGCCGCCCCAGCGCTTGTTTCTCCGGCAGAGCTGTGTCCGCCGCCTCCCTGGCGCGCGCTCGCCCCCGCTTGGTCCACGTCCGGTAGTGCTGATGTGTCTGGCCCCGCCTGCAGGGCCACTTGTTTGCGCTCCGCCTGGGCCTGTACCGCGGCGTTGAGGGCGAAGCCGTCCCGCGCCGACCGAACAGGTTGCTCCAGAACTGGGTATATGCAGTGGAAAAGTATAATGGTGTACAACAGTAAAAATTTCATAAATACAATTTTTTTTCAGCATGAGTACGGGAGCTTATTGTCATGCTGGTTTACCTTTTTAGGAAGCAGATTTGTCATCATGCATAACCGCTCCAAGTAGTTGTACGACGGGTGCGATATTACTTTTGCGATGCATACGATAGCAGAGAACGGGCCGCTGCAGCTGCATTTTCATCTGCAGGGGGTCTGAGACGTTCGGAAATTGCGGATGACCCTTTTCCGGCACGAGGGGTTCCAGCTGGTCAAACGATGTTGATGGTGAAACGAGTTTGATGTGATGAAGACGAGCACTGGCGTCGTGAGAAGAAGCGGTCGAGGCTCGATTGTGTGGGGAGAACAGTGGCGAAACGGGGAGATGACTTGATGCAGGGGTGAAACTTGTGGAGAACACCGCCGCCCACAGATCTTGCAGCAGGCCCTCGAGGTGATGTGTTGACGCAGTCATGTTAATAGTTTTGAAACTCGCCTCCACTTTATTTGATGACTTTCAATTTCACATGATCCGTAAAAAAATCTAGAATCCTAAGCGTCATGAATGGATGCTGCTGGCCGTCGAAAGCCTTCTCACCGGATATGAAGTGCCTCCATCTATTACGGGACAGGGAGTGGGAGTCCAACAAGTATTACAAACGTGTCACGAAGACGACGGTCACGCGTCGTGAATAGAGTACGTGCATCGAAAAATAGTAGTGTATTCCTCGAGAACCGTGAACGAAATTCCCTCTCGTCACTTTCGCACGAATCCCAAGCCAAACCACTTATCGACTAGCATGGTTCCACCCTCGCTCCTCACCCTCGAAGCCAAAGGCACGGAACGTCAGTCTGATGACAGTGCAGTAACACGGCCACCTGCGCCACAAGGAATGAAGAACACGCTTGCCCGTAGTCTGTCTCGGAGTGCTCCGTCGCGACGCAAGTGATTCTATACCTGTTTCAACTGCTACATTTATAGAGTTGCGCCGCAATGTGCATTCGACATTTCCATTGTACACTTTCCGTTCCACAATGCTCTTGTTCCCTGTTTCTGGCTTTCAAGGCGCTCCGGCAAAACTTGACTCAGAAAAAGGAGCAGTAATGTTAATGACATTCCTTGGAATGCGAAAACAAATATAAAGAATCAAACAGTTTCCGATATACGATGACGATGATGATGTTACCCAGTAAAGGGTTTGAAAGAGAACTGTTTTAGTTGTTCGGCACAGCAGCAACTAGGGCTGCTTCTTCGGCATTGACACCCTCCAGGACCACCTCCTCGCTTTCTTCCGGCCGTTTTTTGTTCTTCTTCTCCTTGCACCGCTCTTCGTGTTTTCGCGTCGCGCCCACAATCCACCCAAGTTGATGCAGTTGCTGGCTGGTTTCAGGAACTTGTATACAGTTGCCGTCATGTTGAAATCGGTACTTGTGCTGCTTGCAGTGTCTACACCGAATAAATTCCTCTCCTGCTCTACTCACAAAGAGACTACTCGCCGGGATTTGCGTTCTCCATGCAGCTGCATCAGCTCCACAAAAATATCGTACAATGTGTGCTACGCCACGCGTGGTACTCTGGCCTGCAAACTTCAAATTGGCACTTCTTTTTTTCAATTGTCAGGCACACGAAAACTACTGAACCCGACCACTAATACTAGTTGCGCTTGTATAGTAAAGCGAACTACCTTTATTTTAGCATAGCTACAGTTAGGATAGGAGTTGTCAGGTCAGGTCAGGCGGGTGGCGGAGGGTGGTTGCATTCCGGAACTTTGAGAGTGCAGCCGGAGCTATTCATGGGCTAAAACTTGGCCACGCTTAGGAATTTTTAGTAGGGGCGCTAGCAGTGAACTTGTCCTCCCCCCGCGATGATACAAATCCCCGGCCTAGTTGTCAGTCTGGGCTCGGCGCAGCAGTGAGGCAACCCTAGCCACCACGTCGGCCTTAAAACAGGTTTGCGTTCGTCAGGCATGATTAGTGTAAGTAGAGATAACTGAAATTTTTTACCAAAAACCTTTTTGCAAACGCTAAACGCTTTACCAAAAACCTTTCTTCTTACCAAAACTTTTTACCAAAAACCTTTTTACCAAAAACCTCATTGAGACCCTGCGCTGCCTGTATGGAATAGCTACTAGCCTCCACTATCTAGCCTGCGTCTTGAGGTGGAGCCTCTATCCTGCTCCAGATACACAATTAATACGATGAATACTGATTTCTCTACGTCAAGTCGAACTACTGATGCTTCAGATGTTGAGGCGCAACAAGGTGCGGCGTTGTTGATCGCAACACTTCTCGCGAACCTCCTCATACGACCATTCTTTTTTTCCGGACAGAATCATTTGCGGCCCCGCATGTGCGAGCTCGTAATTTCTGATGATCAACACGGTGCCCGGGGGGCCCGGAACCAGAACCATGCGAGGGTCGCAGGAGGAGGGCGTCTTGAGTAGTTTCTGCTTCACATCACGCACCGGAAGATAGCTCTCCGCCGCTGCTGGTCCTTGTCGCGTGTCGGTGCCCCTCATGCCAGTGTCAGAGAGCGGCTTGGCATCTTCGTACGGGCCTACGAGCTGGAAGTGAGCTTCTTGATCTAGCTCAGGATCGCCCGCTATCAAGGGCGGACGAGCCTTGGAGCCGAAGATCTTTTTTCTGTTGTGGCACTTGTTCATCGGCCCCGACAATGCCACCGCTTCTTGTGCCGCCGCATCGCCAGTTTGCTCGCCATTTTCCGGAAACGAGATCCACGCTTCTGAACCGGAAAGCAAGTCGCTGGTGCCAATCCATGTGCCGGTTTTTTGCGTGTCCAGACCGTCCGGTGTGTTTACCGTGATGAGAACCAGGTACTGCCCGCCCTGGGGCATACCGTCTTGGTGCCACGGCTGTGGCGTATTGAACGAATGACGTATCCTGGACAAATTTTGAGTCATGCAATGCTCGCCATGTAGTAATGCTTATGCTTATGGGTAATCAGTCTATGATGTATATGCAACAGCAGCTTCACGTCGCTAAAGCCCGTGCCTCGCTGTAGAGCGGGCAAGGGCAATATAACTAAATTGCGCACGGCATTACTTAGCGCATCTGCTCTCAGGAAAGCCGGTCCTTGTGAACTCACCCCCACAAGTGGTGGTCTTTTTTGTGAAAACAGCACACGTTATTCTCTAGTAGGACAATTTCCAATCCTGTTGCTTGATGACCCAAAATCGGTAGCTTTGGATATTGGCATTCGCTTCGAAATTCGCAGAGTTTTTGGGTCCGGGGCCTACCCAATTACCAGCGCCGCAGTCACCAAACTGGTCTAAAAACTCACGAGCGAGTCTTGCACCATCTGAATTAGAATTGAGTGTTTGGTCAAGCGTGCTCGGCGTCCCACTGACTTCTGAGTCCAAGAATTGAGCGCGGAAGAAGTCATTTTTTGCGCTCATTTTTTTTTCAACGCGCTCGATTTCCGAAGACTCGCCGCCGATACGAGAAGACTCCATCTCTATCATTTTCGCGAAAAGCAAGGTTTTCACCCCTTCCAAGCACTCCCGGAACTCCTCATCTGCGTCATCCAATAAATATTGCAAACTTTGCACCTCCCTCGTCGGCGCACCCTCTCCAAGCTCCGCGTACTCAGCTTCCACCTTTTGCAGCTGTGCTAGTAATTCGCCCGGAAGCCGGAAAGCCGCCACTTTGCCCTTTGCCTCCGGATTCCGGCCAACAAACTCTTCTACAGCAGCCTCTGGGTTTTCGAATCCAGTCACACGGGGGCAAAAATTCTGTTTTCGCAAAGCAGCCTTCTTCAATCTCCTCCGCCTTCCACGACCTCCACCGCGCTTGTGGGGGGTAACGAGCGCGAAACCCTCGCCGGCAAGGAGCAACGCGGGAAGGAATAAAATTGTGATTTTCATTTTCAGTCGCTGAAACATTTTTCGAATAACTTTTGATTCGTTGTACCACCACCTGGTGGGTGTTCAATTTGGATTTACTGTTGAGGCACTGGCGTGCGTTGAATTCGCAGCTTAGTTCTGCGACACAATAACTATCAAAACTCTAGAAACCAAACCTGCTGCCGAGGAGTTGTTGAGTTATGATGTACTACATGTCAACAAGTGACGGAACCGACATGGTACGGATCGACTTGACTACAGCAATTCCAGCTCCAGTCGAGCTTCAGACAGTGCGGGCCTCGTGTTGAAGACGCCTTGCCTTCGTGCACGAGGACCACAGCAATATCAATTTACATTTAGTACATGCCAGACGACTCAGTTGAATAATTTTTGTAGAAGTTCACCAGCTACGGATCGGCAGCGGACCACGGAAAGAGGAATTTCAAGACGGATCAAGCCTCCGCATGTATTTTCATTTTTGTGGCAGAGAAAGAGTGGTTGAGGTCGATCGTTATTTGGCATTTACATTTACATCATGATGTCACCGATAGACTGCGCTTTCGTGATGTGCAGGAGGACTGCGCTTTCGTGATGTGCTTAGCGGTGGAGGACTGCGCTTTCGTGATGTGCACCTCCTTCAGAAACACTTTCCGGAAGGTCTGCAGGTACAGACACGCCGTGTCGAACAGAATCAGGTGCAGCGGGGTCCAGTCAAAGGTCCGCAGCTGCACGTCACTCCAGTCCAGCCGCCCGTCGCCGATACTGGCGGGCTGCCCGAACCACGCCCGCACCTGGCTCATCTCCTTCACATCGCGGCCACACCCCCGGAAATGGGATTTTAGCATATCGGCAATCAGGTTGGAGTAACTGGTTTTGATGTCGTTCGATTTGAACAAGGAGATGCGCTAGACTAACGAAGTTGCAGCAGTTCTTTTTCATCAACGCTCTTCAAAATACACAATGTGATTTGATTTTCTTGAAAAAACACAAACAAACTACAAAGGGGGACCCGAGCCCGGGTCGGGGATCCAATGCCCCCCCTCCGCCTGTGGAGCACGAATTTTCCATCGGCAGCCTCCGCCTGTGAAGCAGGCCGCCGCACTTAGCAAGCCTGTTTACCGGAAAGCGCCTGGGAACTCCAGGTCCGGAGCCATCTTTCTACCGGGACTCTCCCGTGCCCTTTAGGCACAAACCCCACGGAATCCCAGCAATGCCGCCTGATTCCTGTTTCCGCCCCGGTAGGACCGCCTTTTAGCGCATTTCCCCCCGTTTTCGCCTGCTTTTATAGCGTTTTTCCCTGTTTCCATCTCCTTGCCCCTCTGCGCCCTTTCCTTTTCGCCCGTTCTTGCGGCTTTCTCTCCTTCTATTTGGCACCTCCACCCCGGCTGCCTCCTCCCCTTCGGGCTTCCACCCTCCCCTCCCTGTTCCCCTTCCCCGGTCCCTCCCTTCCCCTTTCCCTCCTTTCCCCCCCCCCCTTCCCCTGCACTAGAGTCTGTGGCCCTTGCTACAGCAAGCGGCACGGCTGCGCTCAAGTACAAATACTGCGGTCACACGGATAACAGCTAGTTTGGCATTTACATTTACATCATGATGTCACCGATAGACGAAGAATAATCGAAGGCATTTACATTTACATCATGATCGATGAATAATTCGAAGAGACGAGAAGACGAAGAACTGCAAAGTATCCAAAAAAAAAAGCGCAGGGTGCTAGGAAAGGCACTGAACCCTGTCTCTGTGTCACGACCATATTTTGTCGTACGTCTTTTTCTTTGTTGTTGGTCTTGACAAGCACGGATACTTCATTCGTGAAAGCGGCACTCGCTTCGTATTCGAAATATGATTCGACAGTGTGTGCACAAGTTTTCTCAACACGACCACACAGTATCATATTCATAAAATGAATATTTTGGCCCGGTGGTTCAGGTCGTTCGCCTACCTGCTCGAGCCCTTGAAGGCAGACGTGCAACGTATGATTATGATTATGTTTTTCTCTCCAACAAAATCAATAAAAGACACATAGGTGTAGGCATATCCTAGTATTTCAATTTCTATTCCGTTTCTGACAAGTTTCTTCTTGCTATCCAGTACGAGAAACGTTTATGCAACACATTTGTGAAACGAAAGTCCAACAAGCAGCGCGATGCTATTCTTCGTACAATGAAGCTGATGTTGAAAATAACACGGTACTAAGTGAAGCTTGGTCAAAGCAGGAAAAGGACGCAGAATCAAATCAGGTGTTGATGTGTACATATTCAAAAACTCATCACTGCAGAGTATCCCATCTTTCACTGCTGCACAAGGCTCCCAGAAAAGGAAAGCACACGTGACATGTTCTCTGAAGTGCCTGCGCCAAGTCTTGCAACTTGATGATCTAAACAGGGAGGACTTTGACTTTGAACTCAACTATTAGACTCAACTACTCGAGCTCCAGTTGAGTACTTACTCAACGGGCCTTCACAAAAAAAGCGGCGAACACTCCCCGGCACACGATCGCAATGTACGACGTTACATCCTCTGGTTTGGCACATCGTTGTTGCACTCGCTGGTAATTTCATTGTACACGATCATCATCATCAGACGTTGACGAAAAGACATACGACCCCCCGAGGTTAGAACTACTTGAACGTCATTCCTTAACCAGTGTAGAGTGGGAGGCCAGAGAGCGATGTAAGTAAGTACTTAGATCATCTTCATACAGCTTCGCGAGTATTTGGCATTTACATTTACATCATGATGTCACCGATAGACGTTTTGGTGAGCCAATGCGACGGAGAGTCTGCGCATCTGCTTCTGTCACCGCCCATGTCTCAGCATTGTATAACGCAATGCTGAGACACAGGGACCGGTAGAGGCTCGCCCGGAGGTGGCGCTCTATTTCTTTGTCTCTCCAGACTCTCCCCAGTGCTTTGACCGCTGCCATCGCGATCGCGCATCTTCTTTGGACTTCGTGGTGTGTGGTGCCGCGGTGGTCTATCTCCGTGCCGAGGTATGTGAAGCTTTTCACCGTGGCGATCTGCTGGCCTCCATGCCAAACATCCGCCCGCTCCACCTCTACCTCTTTCTCTTGCTTCTTCTTCGCCTCGACTTGTCTCGCCACCCGCAATGTTCGCTGCTCGTGGATGCTTTTGTTCACCCGACAGAAACCCGTCGTCTGGTGAAAAAGTAGCGCCCGCTCGTCCTCTAGCACGTCGCCACATCGCGAGCATCGAAACCGGTTGTGCTCTTCTAGTATGTACTGCCGGTTTCCCAGCCCTGACAGGCGTATGCACCGCCCCGTGTCTAGCACTGCCCATCCCGATTTCTTCATTGCGATGACATTCGCATGCCCGGAGTCCCACAGCAGCAGGTGTGTGGGCACTAGGTCGCCCAGATTCAACTTGCAAACTGCCTGCTCCGTTTGTCTCCATGCCTTCGAGTGGTCTATTCCGCCCCACTCGATGAGCGTCCCCTTTACTGCGTCCGCGTCTTCTGTTTGCCCCGGGTCGCTTAGCATGCAGCCCACGATGGCTGCGGTCGCTTCAATCTCCGGCCGTTGTCGGACCGGTGCACGAAGTCCGGTGTTAGGCCGCACGGGCCTACCGTGTACGGTAGGCCCGCGCGCATGGGTTCCCACTGCGGCTCT
The DNA here is from genome assembly GCA_905178155.1 of Amoebophrya sp. A120. Lineage (NCBI taxonomy): Eukaryota > Dinophyceae > Syndiniales > Amoebophryaceae > Amoebophrya > Amoebophrya sp. A120. Next base: position 2,269,677 of record CAJINV010000011.1, on the reverse strand, counting down.
CCCATCTCCGCGTTGTAGTCGCCCACTACCATCACTATGTCTCGCGCGGGGTGGTCAGAAATTTTCTTTGTTGCTTTTGCCCAAAACTTGTCTTTGTCGTTTCCGTCCGCAGCGTCGGTGGGTGCGTAGATTCCGTGTAGATGCATCTTGCGCCCGCAACGCGTAGCCAGGGTTATCCGGGCGTGCCGGCCCCACTGCTCTGCGTCTACATCCTGCACTTCTATTCCGTCCCGAACTAGAAATAATTATTTGGCATTTACATTTACATCATGATGTCACCGATAGACGTTTTGGTGAGCCAATGCTTCATTTTATTGTTTGACCTTCGTTCCCCCCCCTGTTACTTCGTTCTTTGCTCTCAGATTAGATTGCAATCTATTTCTGGTTCGTTTTAACATGTACACACCCCGCAACTCAGAATAGTTTTTGTCAGCGCCCTCCTAACTATCTGCTTTGCCATGTGATGCTAAACATAAACTAGTATAGATTGAAGCTCTTTCTAATCTGTCTACTGTTCCGGTCCCCCCGTCCGTGTCCTCTATTTTTGCTTACTGTACCGACCTTCCTTTTACTGTGTTTTTTCATGAAAAAGAGAGGCAAGTGAGTCAAAATCGGAATCAGCTACCTGCCTAGAATACGAGAAATCACAGAGAACAGCTAGAACCACAGATGACACTAGATAACATGCTATGTGATTAGGTCCTGCGTATTGCTTATTAGGCTTCGAATGATCTTCAACATGTTCATAACTGCACATGACAAATTAATTTACATTCTGTCAGCATGAAACCGCATGCAAAGCAAGAACTTGTCATGCAGTTTGATGTTGTAGCTTCATCCGTAGATCACTAATATTCAACATGCTCCTGATCACATCGCGTTGCTATCAGTATACTATTTCTACCTTCCCGCTTTTAACTCTTGTTCCCTGTCTCCTTGTTCAGCTATGACTCCGCCGGCCTATCCCTCGAACTTCCCTTTATCTGCCCCTTATGCTTGTTTTTTGTTTTTTGATTTTTAACTATTATTCAGCATCTGAAAAGTAGGAAGGATCTTACCTGTTTCTTCATCCGACCCCGAAAACCCAAGAGATGTATGATAGGAAAAAAGATAGTATGTTCATGCATAGTCAACACCTTGCGCTAACGACGGGAACCGCGATACGCATACATCACTCAACTATCTCTAGTCCTACGATACGATCGAGATCTCCGCGATGCGAGCCCTCCCACCTCAATACAATACGATTACGATACGATAGAACACATTCCATATGTTGGATTACTTCTCCGACAACTTGGACCGACTGACCACGCTTCCAAATCGACGTAGAAGTGAGACGAGCCTTCGCGTATTGGTTACAAATACAAGTTACAAGAGCCTCCCTGCAGTAGTGGATAGTACCAGCCACCAAAAAGAAGAAGTGGCATCTTCACTGAGCCTAAGGCGAATTTCGAAGCGGAACCGGCTGCCAGCGCGAAATCTTCGCGTTTGGACAAATCAAAATCTTCCACTTTTTCATTTCATACTGCGGAAACGAAACAATCACTGACGAAATCTTGATCAGGAGGTAGTTCCGTGTGTCGACGCTTTTCCTTCTGACAGGTGCGTCGGCCCTACCTCATCGTACAAGCAGGAGATACCTTACTGAATCGTCTTCACTGTCATCGTGTGTTCACCACGACTAGGACTACAGCAACATATTATAAGTATTCCAATACCAGTTCAACATTTTCATTTTGCCAAAAAATTACAGCAATAAACACTCTACGACTACCAAAAGCGTTTTCCATTCTTCCAAAATCCAAAACCTAGCTGCCTGCTCCATCGCATTGACCACGTCCGATTATTCCGCGACAAACGGGGTTCCACGAGCATCTTCCAGAATTGCATGTCGTCGAAAGTCTTCTTTTACAATTTCGTACTTGTGCCCCGGCGGATTTTCGTCTGCCGTATCCCTGACGTACTCGGGCATCGGAAAAGCGGGCAGTCTCCGACCACTACTACTTTGGAGCCACTTCACCACCACTTCTTCCTGTTCCAGCCATGCACTGAGCTTGTTGTCGTCGAGGGAGCCCGGCAAGAGTCTTTGGATCTCCGGAAACAATCTCGCAGCGGTGATGATTGAGCACACCGCGTCTTCCAGCATGACCGCATGGTACCGCACTTCGTGGTAATCCGGTGGTGCTTCCCGGTGCAGCTTGACGATCCGGCAAAATGCAGGAAAAATTCGCAAGCAAACCGCGGGAAAGTCATCGGCCGCCAGTAGCTTCATGACCTTCTCCAGATCCAGGACCTCGGAAAGTTCTGACGCGACCAGGAATAACCGCTCCGTGACAAGGTCAAACCATTCCTCGGAAACATGAAGTTGATTCAGAAAAAACTCCCGGAGGCTCATGCGTTGTGAAAGCCGCCCGTTCAGCTTCTGACGCGCCAACTCCTCCTGAAGTGTCCATGAATGTGAAGACAAGAATTTTATAAACAGATCAGCGACGCATATCAAAAACAGGATCATGATGCGGATACGCGCACCAACATGCAAAGAAAAATACTAAAAATCATCTTCTGCTGGAATTACCTCTTGCTTTCTACGATTTCTCCATGCTCGCATGAGAGCACGAATCCGTGGTTCCCTCGAATGCAGGTCGACAAACTTGGTTGCAGCTGATAGCGGATCGACGTGTTCGCCCTTGTTTCGCTTCGGATTCGGCGGAGACGAATACTGGATCGGGTGGTAGAGATCGCGCTCGGGCATAATTTGCAGGGGAACCAATCCGTTGTCAAGAACCGTCTTGGGTAAGTACTTCTTCCAGAAGTTCGTCAGCGGAATCTTCGTGTGCGTCCGAATGCTCACGGTGAAGGCAAGCCCCCCGCGAAACCGACCCACCGAAGGATCGAAAAGCACCTCTGCTCCCTCGTTCGGAAGGACGAACAGGTTGTGCGAGGCACGGTGACCGTTCGCGCTTGCTAGGTAATTTTCCGCGTCGAAGGCACTGCAGGCGGACAGGCTCTCCCGGGTGGTCCCCACCACTGCCTTCCAATGCTCGTCGCCGAACATGGCTCGCAGCGTCGCCGCATCCATACGGCCGGCAGGAGACTCATCTACTAATGCAGTCCCGAACATTCCGGCTGCCACACGCAGCTGCGGGAGCTCCCAGGGTTTGTAATAAACAAGACTTCTGCTAGAAGTACCGTCTGGCTCCTGGCGCTGTCGCGGCCGGGCGCGCGACTCCAAAATCTCACGCACGTCGCCCACGATGGAGCTATTTTTCGATGACCTTGCGGCGAACATCCCCGATGTATCTTGGACGGCAGTCGTGTCCCAGGCAACCAGGTTTGAAATCGCGAAGTCCGTGCACATGCAAAACATGTCGGCAAAGTCGTCTACATTGCGGAGGTCCCAGCCGTTGAGCTCCTGGTTGAACTTGCAGCAGTCACGAAACATGCTGCAGGTTATTTCGGCGCATCCCATATTCCAGGCGCCAATGGGCTGGTTAAACTGTTCGCACCCGGAAAACATGCCGTAGAAGTCCTTGACTCCTGCGACGTTCCATCCCGAGATGTCTAAGTTGAATCTGTTTGTGCCATGAAGGCAAAACAAAAGCGCCAAGCTTTCGAGTTGGGACACATCCCATACTCGCGCCGGCCCGTAAATCTCCTCCACATCGGCGATGGTCTTACACTGTTCCATGATAGCCCCCGACGCGGTGTTGATCTCCGCTAGTGCTGGAACCGGCATTCGCGCGGCTTCATACCGGCGCCTTTCGGCGATAGTCATTGGAAACAACGTATCGTACGTATCTATTTCCATCCGCGCCTCCAAGAGCAGGTTGACCGCGTGATTCAGCGCACCGCGGTCTTCAAACGGCTTAAAATCGATGTAGCAGTACAGGATGTCGGCTTCAAGAAATTCGCGACTGCGCTCAAACGTTTTCTCGTCATCCGTTACGGGTTCTAAGTTGAGACCGCGACTAGCTGACGGAGACCGACACGGGCTGTTTTCATTCTCGTCCTCATTTCCAACTACAATGTCTTCACCTCCGGAGGTGGCATCGGTCTGCGGGTCCGCGCTGTTATTGTCTTCCACTTTTTGCGCAAGCCGGATGTGCTCCCAGTGCACTGGTGGACGGGTCGAAGCACAGCACTGCTTCTTCGTTTTGTCGGCCGCATTCATCCCAGCCGCGATGGCCCGCTTCAGCTCCTTCGCTGTAATAAATGCGCCGTCAGTGTTGCAATTTTCGATGAGTGCAACAACATCGAGGTCGCCGTCCGCGTGGTTGGCCAGGTTTCGGATGGTGACCGGGAGAGATGTTGTACTGCGGTTTTCTGGTCGTTCACCAGGTGCCACGTTCCCGTTGTCGTCGCCAGCCGCGGCTGCAGCCACGCTGGAACTGCAACCGCCCTTCCCTGCACTTGACATGTTTTGCTTTCTTGATATTTATAGATACGATGCCTTCAAACTTAAAACTGCGTTGGATCGATTCCTAGGCGCCTTCTTCTCTATTCTTGATGTAAACCATTGCACACGGGGAAGCGTCCTGTTGTACGTTAGCTCGAGCTAGGAATGGTACTGACTGCTACCTCCGCTCGATTTCAAATCGACACAAGAAATGCGAGGAAAAAGTAGACATAGAGGAGCAACAAAAAAACACACGCTAGAAAACGACAATGCGACTGCACTACGACAAAACCAACACCTATGGTTTGCTTCGTGTTCGTTCAACGAATTGAAAAAAGACCAGCAACAAAACGATAGCGATCGAAGCGGGAATATAACAAAATATACCTAACTACCCATCTCTACTCATTATAACACCGATCGCGCGCTTTCTCTCGAATACACTCTCGTGTGCGAGAAGGTCAAGTAGAGTTAAAGCGAGACGCGACCACGACAGAGCTGGAGACCCCGCGAGAGTGCATCTCCCATTCAACAGGAGCGGAAAAAACACTCGGCCGGGGGCGCGGCTCCGTACATCCCGTACAAAGCTCAGCAGTGCCCATCCGGCACTGCGCATCGATTTCGATACCACACTCATGTTCCAACAGCGGGCCAGCTTTTTCTGGCTCCACGACTCCATCCTTCCGGTACCTCTTGCTGCATGCAAAGAACAGCATCGGAAATAGATGTCCGTACAGGCAGGCCCCAAACTTCCCTGCCGCTAAGAAGATGTGTCTGCAAGTTCGCTCATAAAAATAAAATTTTGAAGTTTCGCGGTTTTCTCGTTGGAATAAAAACGAAATTTTGAAATCTCGGTGCGGATTGACAGCCCAAAGTGGTGACTTGGCAATAATTGCCGGTCCGCCGGGAATTACTGCCGAGGTCACCCCCGAAACCCAGAAGCACGGTGCGGACTGGCTACTCAAACTGGCGGCTTGGCAAGAATTGCCGGTCAGCCGGGAATTATTGCCAAGGTCACCCCCGAAACCCAGAATCACGGTGCGGATTGGCCACCCAAACTGGTGACTTGGCAATAATTGCCGGTCAGCCGGGAATTATTGCCAAGGTAACCTCTGAAGCACAGAATCTCCGCGCGGACTGGCCACCCAAACTGGTGACTTGGCAAGAATTGCCGGTCGGCCGGGAAGTCGGTTCACCGACGTCGGTTTTGCTTCTTTAACCCGCAGCAGCACCTTCAGCACTGCCTCCAGCTGCTACGTTCGCATCCCCACTCGTCCCCGCGGCAGCACCCAGTGGTGCCGCCCCAGCGCTTGTTTCTCCGGCAGAGCTGTGTCCGCCGCCTCCCTGGCGCGCGCTCGCCCCCGCTTGGTCCACGTCCGGTAGGGCTGATGGGACAGGCCCCGCCTGCAGGGCCACTTGTTTGCGCTCCGCCTGGGCCTGGACCGCGGCGTTGAGGGCGAAGCCGTCCCGCGCCGACCGAACAGGTTGCTCCAGAACTGGGTATATGAAATTGCAAAAAGTACTGTGGTGCATAATAGTACAAATTGCAATACAATTTTTTTTCAGCATGAGTACGGCAGTCTATTGTCATGCTGGTTTACCTTTTTAGGAAGCAGATTAGTCATCATGATGCATATACCGCTGTAATTAGTAGTACAGCGAGTGCGATATTACTTTTGCAGAGCATAGGGTAGCAAAGAACGGGTCGCTGCAGCTGCATTTTCATCTGCAAGGGGTCTGAGACGTTCGGAAATTGCGGATGACCCTTTTCCGGCACGAGGGGTTCCAGCTGGTCAAACGATGTGGATGGTGAAAGGAATTTGCGATGAAGAGCACTGGCGTCGTGAGACGAAGCGGGGTGGTGACTTGGTGCCGGGCTGAAACTTGTGGAGAACACCGCCGCCCACAGATCTTGCAGCAGGCCCTCGAGGTGGTGTGTTGACGCAGTCATGTTAATAGTTTTGAAACTCGCCTCCAATTTACTTGGCTTTCAATTTGAAGATCCTAGCGTCACGAATGGATGCTGCTGGCCGTCGAAAGCCTTCTCACCGGGAGTGAAGTGCCTCCATCTATTACGGGAGAGGGAGTCCAGCAAGTATTAGTACAAACGTGTCACGACGACGACGACCGCCAGGCGTGGACGCAGTACGTACATCGAGACACAGTATATGTATTCAGCGAGGACTGTGGACGAAATTCCTTGTCACTTTCGCACGGATCTATAGCCAAACCACTTGTCGACTTGCATGGTTCCACCCTCTCGCCCCTCACTCTCGAAGCCAAAGGCACGGACCGTCAGTCTAATAACAGTGCAGTTACACGGCCACCTGCGCCAGAAGCAATGAAGAACAAGCTTGCCCGTAGTCTGTCTCGGAGCGCTCCACCACGAGGACAGAAGTGATTCTATTACCTGTTTCAACTGCTACATTTATATATAGAGTTGCACGTCAATGTGCATTCGACATTTTCATTGTACACTTTCCGTTTCACAACGCTCTTGTTCCCTGTTTCTGGTTTTGATGAAAGCGCTCCGGCAAAACTTGACTCAGCAAAAGGAGCAGTAATGACATTCCTTGGAATGCGAAAACAAATAAAAGAATCAAACAGTTTCCGATATTACATGTACTTCAAATTGGCACATCTTTTTTTCAATTGTCAGGCACAAGAAAACTACTGAACCCGACCACTAGTACTAGTTGCGCTTGTTCAGTAAAGCGAACTACCTTTATTTTAGCATAAGTACTTAGCTACAGCTAGGATAAGTACTTAGGAGTTGTCAGGTCAGGTCAGTCGGGTGGCGGAGGGTAGTGGCGTTCCAGAACTTTGAGAGTGCAGCCGGAGCTACATATTCATGAGCTAAAACTTGACCACCATTACGAATTTTTAGTAGGGGCAGCTAGCAGTGAACTTGCCCCTCCCCCGCGATAAATACCAGTTGTCAGTTTACGTTACGCCGTCACGCTGACTGGGCTCGGCGCAACAGTCAGGTTTGCGTTCGCCAGACGTTATTTATTAGAGGAAATAGAGATAATTGAACCGTTTTACCAAAAACCTTTTTGCAAACGACAAGCGCTTTACCAAAAACCTTCCTTCTTACCAAAACTTTTTACCAAAAACCTCACTCAGACCCTGCCTGTATGGGATAGCTACTAAGTAGCCTCCACTATCTAGCCTGCGTCTTGAGGTGGAGGTGGAGCCTCTATCCTGCTCCAGATACACAATTAATACGATGAATACTGATTTTTCTCAAGTGCTTCAAGTCGAACTACTGTTGCTTCAGATATTGAGGCGCAACAACGTGCGGCGTTGTCGGTCCCAACACTTCTCGCGAACCTCCTCATACGTCCATTCTTCCTTTCCGGACAGAATCATCTGCGGCCCCGCATGTACGAGAGCGTCATTTTTGATGACCAGCACGGTGCCCGGGGGGCCCGGAACCAGAACCATGCGAGAGTCGCAGGAAGGCGCCTTGACTAGTTTCTGCTTCACATCATCAACCGGAAGAACGTTCTCCGCCACTGCTGGTCCTTGTCGTGTGTCGGTGTCCCTCATGCCACCCTCAGAAGTGTCAGAGAGCGGCTTGGCATCTTCGTAAGGGCGTAAAAGCTGGTAATGAGCTTTTTGATCTAGCTCAGGATCGCCCGCTAACAGAGGCGGGCGAGCCGCGGAGCCAAAGATCCTTTTTTTGTCCTGGCACTTGTTCATCGTCCCCGACGGTGCCACCACTTCTTGTGCCGCCGCGGCTCCAGTTTGCTCGCCATTTTCCGGAAACGAGATCCAGGGTTCTGAACCGCAAAGTAAGTCGTTAGTGCCAATCCAGGTGCCGGTTTTTTGCGTGTCCAGACCGGCCGGTGTGTTTACCGTGATAAGAACCAGGTACTTCGAGCCAAAGGGCTGCATACCGTCTTGGTGCCACGCCTGTGGCGCATTGAAAGAATGACGTATCCTAGACAAATTTTGAGTCTTGTAGCTACTGCGATATAATTCACTTTAATGCAGCATTTTCACGCGAATGCCCGTACCTAGTGCGGGCAAGGGCAATCATGTACTTGTCTGCGGCATTTGACAGCATGATCTGCACTCAGAAAAATCGGCCCTGGGTCTTGTGGACTCCCCCCAAGGGCCTCATTACTGAATTACAACACGGGTTGTAGCAGGACAGTTGTAGTTTACTTTTACTACAAGAACTTCTATTTACTACGAGAACTACTTTACTTGTAGCTTACTACAAGTAATTTAGAATCTTGTGGCTTGATGACCCAAAATCAGTAGCTTTGGATATTGGCATTCGTTTCGAAATTGACAGCATATTGGGGGCTGGGACCAACCCAATCACCAGTGCCGGGCGTTGAATTTGCGTACTCACGAAACTGGTGTAAAAACCCAGCAACCACTCGACCATCTGCAACGCCCCCTATCACTTCGTGAAGCGTGCTCGGCGTCCCACGGACTTGCGAGTCCAAGAATTGAGCGCGGAGGAGGTCATCTTTTGCACTCATTCTTTCGTCAACACGCTCCATTTCCGAAGATGAATCGCCGCCAATAAGACAAGACTCCTCTTCCATTTTCTCGAAAAGCCAGGCTTTCACTTCTGCCAAGCGCTCCCAGAACTCCGCTGCGCCGTCCGATAACATCTGCACGTCCCTCCGCGGCTTCCGTCGCGTGCTTCCACCTCTCCGTGCGCGCTCCGCGTACTCAGCTTCCACTTCTTGCAGCTGTTTTAGTAATTCGTCCGGGAGCCGGAAAGCCGCCACTTTGCCCTTTGCCTCCGGATTCCGGCGAACAAACTCTTCTACAGCAGCCTCTGGGGTTTCGAATCCAGTCACACGGCCAAAATTCTCTTCTGGCAAAGCAGCCTTCTTCTCGTCCATATAATTCTCCTTCCGTTTCTTCTCCGCCTTACCCGCCGAGCCAATACCACTACGACCGCGCCGCTTGCGGGTGGGTGCAAGAAGCGCGGAACCCACGCCGGCAAGGAGCAACGCGGGAAGGAATAACATTTTGATTTTCAGTTGCTGAAACATTTTTGGAATAACGTCTAGTTCGTTGTAGCACCACCTGGCGGTCGGCGTCGGTGTCCAGTTTGTTAGTTTACTGTTGAGGCAGTGGCGTGCGTTGAATTCGGCGCTTAGTTCAGTTCTGCAATACAATGATATATCAAAACTCTAGATGAAACCAAAATCGCTGCCAAGGAGGTGTTGAGGAATGTACTACATGTCAACAAATTCGTGATATGAAGGAGCAGAAATGGTACGGATCGACTTGACTACAGCAATTCCAGCTACAGTCGAGCTTCAGAGGACAATACGGGCCTCGTGCTGAAAACGCCTTGCCTTCGTGCACGGGGACCACAGCAATATCAATTTAGTACATGCCAGACGTCGACTCAGTTGAAGAGGAATTTCAAGACGGATCGAGCCTTAGCTTGTATCTTCATTTTTCTGGCAGAGAAAGAGTGGTTGAGGTCGATCGTTATTTGGCATTTACATTTACATCATGATGTCACCGATAGACGTAGCGTAGCCCTCCGGGGGTAGTGCGTTCTTGTGGTCGATCTAAATGTTACAGCTCTTCTTGCACCAAAAAACTAATATCTCCATCTTGTTGCAGGTTGTTCTTTCGTCATTGCAAATATATCTTTAGGGCTTTCTGGAACTCTGTTGCATGTATGCAGGTCGTGCTTCGTCGATTTAATTAATTCCGGTTTTTGATTGTTTTGTTGGTTCACTCCATGGTAGGCTTGTTGGTCCCCAGCACCTACTTGTTTTCCGCAGTTCGCGCTAAGCGTCTTCCCCGAAGACGGTGGATCGCCCTCGTCCTCCACCCGTCGTCGATCTGCCGCTCCTGTTGAAGAAACCTGTCACCACCCGTTTCTGCTTTTCCGGTTTTGCCACCCCGGAATCGCCTCCGGCGGCGCCGGTCTCCTTCTTGTCCTTCAGTTTGTTCTGGTTTTTGCCCGAATTCTTCTTTTTGAGCTTCAGCACCGTGCTTGCGGTTTTGTTCTTGGACTGGCTCGCCGCGCGCGCCGGGTCCACGTTCTGTTGCTGCTGCACATGCTGCTGCTTTTGGTTCGGGGGGAGGGCAGCCGAGCTACCCGAGCTCGCAGCTGCGCCTGTACCTGCTCCCGCACCCGTATTAACCGTCGACGAGGCCGGCATCGGCTCCTTGTCCGACATCTCGCCGCCCTCCTCGCCGCTGCTACCGCCCTCGTACTCGTCGTCCGGGTGGTCTTTTGCAGCGTCTTCGAGCCTCTTCGTACTTGTCGCCATCTTCTTCTGAAATTTTTCTGACGATGTACTCCTTGACCTGCAGGTCGGTGAGGAACATCCGCGTGACGTTCCTCTCCTCCGCCTGCACGATGCTGTTGAGCTCCATCAGCTCCATGTTGCTCTTAAAATTTATCTCGATCCACCCATTTTTCTGCACCCGCACGTGCCGGATGAAGCTGTGCCGCATCCTCGAGAAAAGCTGTGATCGTTATTTGGCATTTACATTTACATCATGATGTCACCGATAGACGTTTTGGTGAGCCAATGCGACGTCGTCGTGCAGAATTGGAAAACACCCAGATCATCTAGCAGCGGTCTCTCGAAGTGGTGTGAACGTGAAGCCGACCTTTATAAGCCATATTGTTCCAGAACCTCCGAGGAAAAAAGTACACAGAAATCCGATGTCGATCTGGAAATTCAAACAATCAGGCGGATTGGATTGGAATTCTGATACAGGGCCAGTACGTACGCCACGCCAATGATCTAGACCTGTGGTGTGATTCCCGAGACGCAGAATGCGGTGACTCGTTCACCCTCGTCTGCCTTTCTTCATCAGCATCTCAGATTTCTCCGACAACTTGGACCGACCGACCACGCTTTCAAATCGACGTAGGGGTGAGAGCCTACTTCGCGTATTCGTTACAACTACAAGTTACAAGAGCCTCCCTGCAGGAGTGGAAAAAAAGTCCCAGGCACCAAAAAGAAGAAGTGGCATCTTTCTTCACTGAGCCTAAGGCGAATTTCGAAGCGGAACCGGCTGCCAGCGCGAAATCTTCGCGTTTGGACAAATCAAAATCTTCCACTTTTTCATTTCATACTGCGGAAACGAAACAATCACTGACGAAATCTTGATCAGGAGGTAGTTCCGTGTGTCGACGCTTTTCCTTCTGACAGGTGCGTCGGCCCTACCTCATCGTACAAGCAGGAGATACCTTACTGAATCGTCTTCACTGTCATCGTGTGTTCACCACGACTAGGACTACAGCAACATATTATAAGTATTCCAATACCAGTTCAACATTTTCATTTTGCCAAAAAATTACAGCAATAAACACTCTACGACTACCAAAAGCGTTTTCCATTCTTCCAAAATCCAAAACCTAGCTGCCTGCTCCATCGCATTGACCACGTCCGATTATTCCGCGACAAACGGGGTTCCACGAGCATCTTCCAGAATTGCATGTCGTCGAAAGTCTTCTTTTACAATTTCGTACTTGTGCCCCGGCGGATTTTCGTCTGCCGTATCCCTGACGTACTCGGGCATCGGAAAAGCGGGCAGTCTCCGACCACTACTACTTTGGAGCCACTTCACCACCACTTCTTCCTGTTCCAGCCATGCACTGAGCTTGTTGTCGTCGAGGGAGCCCGGCAAGAGTCTTTGGATCTCCGGAAACAATCTCGCAGCGGTGATGATTGAGCACACCGCGTCTTCCAGCATGACCGCATGGTACCGCACTTCGTGGTAATCCGGTGGTGCTTCCCGGTGCAGCTTGACGATCCGGCAAAATGCAGGAAAAATTCGCAAGCAAACCGCGGGAAAGTCATCGGCCGCCAGTAGCTTCATGACCTTCTCCAGATCCAGGACCTCGGAAAGTTCTGACGCGACCAGGAATAACCGCTCCGTGACAAGGTCAAACCATTCCTCGGAAACATGAAGTTGATTCAGAAAAAACTCCCGGAGGCTCATGCGTTGTGAAAGCCGCCCGTTCAGCTTCTGACGCGCCAACTCCTCCTGAAGTGTCCATGAATGTGAAGACAAGAATTTTATAAACAGATCAGCGACGCATATCAAAAACAGGATCATGATGCGGATACGCGCACCAACATGCAAAGAAAAATACTAAAAATCATCTTCTGCTGGAATTACCTCTTGCTTTCTACGATTTCTCCATGCTCGCATGAGAGCACGAATCCGTGGTTCCCTCGAATGCAGGTCGACAAACTTGGTTGCAGCTGATAGCGGATCGACGTGTTCGCCCTTGTTTCGCTTCGGATTCGGCGGAGACGAATACTGGATCGGGTGGTAGAGATCGCGCTCGGGCATAATTTGCAGGGGAACCAATCCGTTGTCAAGAACCGTCTTGGGTAAGTACTTCTTCCAGAAGTTCGTCAGCGGAATCTTCGTGTGCGTCCGAATGCTCACGGTGAAGGCAAGCCCCCCGCGAAACCGACCCACCGAAGGATCGAAAAGCACCTCTGCTCCCTCGTTCGGAAGGACGAACAGGTTGTGCGAGGCACGGTGACCGTTCGCGCTTGCTAGGTAATTTTCCGCGTCGAAGGCACTGCAGGCGGACAGGCTCTCCCGGGTGGTCCCCACCACTGCCTTCCAATGCTCGTCGCCGAACATGGCTCGCAGCGTCGCCGCATCCATACGGCCGGCAGGAGACTCATCTACTAATGCAGTCCCGAACATTCCGGCTGCCACACGCAGCTGCGGGAGCTCCCAGGGTTTGTAATAAACAAGACTTCTGCTAGAAGTACCGTCTGGCTCCTGGCGCTGTCGCGGCCGGGCGCGCGACTCCAAAATCTCACGCACGTCGCCCACGATGGAGCTATTTTTCGATGACCTTGCGGCGAACATCCCCGATGTATCTTGGACGGCAGTCGTGTCCCAGGCAACCAGGTTTGAAATCGCGAAGTCCGTGCACATGCAAAACATGTCGGCAAAGTCGTCTACATTGCGGAGGTCCCAGCCGTTGAGCTCCTGGTTGAACTTGCAGCAGTCACGAAACATGCTGCAGGTTATTTCGGCGCATCCCATATTCCAGGCGCCAATGGGCTGGTTAAACTGTTCGCACCCGGAAAACATGCCGTAGAAGTCCTTGACTCCTGCGACGTTCCATCCCGAGATGTCTAAGTTGAATCTGTTTGTGCCATGAAGGCAAAACAAAAGCGCCAAGCTTTCGAGTTGGGACACATCCCATACTCGCGCCGGCCCGTAAATCTCCTCCACATCGGCGATGGTCTTACACTGTTCCATGATAGCCCCCGACGCGGTGTTGATCTCCGCTAGTGCTGGAACCGGCATTCGCGCGGCTTCATACCGGCGCCTTTCGGCGATAGTCATTGGAAACAACGTATCGTACGTATCTATTTCCATCCGCGCCTCCAAGAGCAGGTTGACCGCGTGATTCAGCGCACCGCGGTCTTCAAACGGCTTAAAATCGATGTAGCAGTACAGGATGTCGGCTTCAAGAAATTCGCGACTGCGCTCAAACGTTTTCTCGTCATCCGTTACGGGTTCTAAGTTGAGACCGCGACTAGCTGACGGAGACCGACACGGGCTGTTTTCATTCTCGTCCTCATTTCCAACTACAATGTCTTCACCTCCGGAGGTGGCATCGGTCTGCGGGTCCGCGCTGTTATTGTCTTCCACTTTTTGCGCAAGCCGGATGTGCTCCCAGTGCACTGGTGGACGGGTCGAAGCACAGCACTGCTTCTTCGTTTTGTCGGCCGCATTCATCCCAGCCGCGATGGCCCGCTTCAGCTCCTTCGCTGTAATAAATGCGCCGTCAGTGTTGCAATTTTCGATGAGTGCAACAACATCGAGGTCGCCGTCCGCGTGGTTGGCCAGGTTTCGGATGGTGACCGGGAGAGATGTTGTACTGCGGTTTTCTGGTCGTTCACCAGGTGCCACGTTCCCGTTGTCGTCGCCAGCCGCGGCTGCAGCCACGCTGGAACTGCAACCGCCCTTCCCTGCACTTGACATGTTTTGCTTTCTTGATATTTATAGATACGATGCCTTCAAACTTAAAACTGCGTTGGATCGATTCCTAGGCGCCTTCTTCTCTATTCTTGATGTAAACCATTGCACACGGGGAAGCGTCCTGTTGTACGTTAGCTCGAGCTAGGAATGGTACTGACTGCTACCTCCGCTCGATTTCAAATCGACACAAGAAATGCGAGGAAAAAGTAGACATAGAGGAGCAACAAAAAAACACACGCTAGAAAACGACAATGCGACTGCACTACGACAAAACCAACACCTATGGTTTGCTTCGTGTTCGTTCAACGAATTGAAAAAAGACCAGCAACAAAACGATAGCGATCGAAGCGGGAATATAACAAAATATACCTAACTACCCATCTCTACTCATTATAACACCGATCGCGCGCTTTCTCTCGAATACACTCTCGTGTGCGAGAAGGTCAAGTAGAGTTAAAGCGAGACGCGACCACGACAGAGCTGGAGACCCCGCGAGAGTGCATCTCCCATTCAACAGGAGCGGAAAAAACACTCGGCCGGGGGCGCGGCTCCGTACATCCCGTACAAAGCTCAGCAGTGCCCATCCGGCACTGCGCATCGATTTCGATACCACACTCATGTTCCAACAGCGGGCCAGCTTTTTCTGGCTCCACGACTCCATCCTTCCGGTACCTCTTGCTGCATGCAAAGAACAGCATCGGAAATAGATGTCCGTACAGGCAGGCCCCAAACTTCCCTGCCGCTAAGAAGATGTGTCTGCAAGTTCGCTCATAAAAATAAAATTTTGAAGTTTCGCGGTTTTCTCGTTGGAATAAAAACGAAATTTTGAAATCTCGGTGCGGATTGACAGCCCAAAGTGGTGACTTGGCAATAATTGCCGGTCCGCCGGGAATTACTGCCGAGGTCACCCCCGAAACCCAGAAGCACGGTGCGGACTGGCTACTCAAACTGGCGGCTTGGCAAGAATTGCCGGTCAGCCGGGAATTATTGCCAAGATCATCCCCGAAACCCAGAAGCACGGTGCGGACTGGCCACCCAAACTGGCGACTTGGCAATAATTGCCGGCCAGCCGGGAATTATTGCCAAGGTCACCCCTGAAACCCAGAATCACGGTGCGGATTGACCCCCCAAACTGGCGGCTTGGCAAGAATTGCCGGTCAGCCGGGAATTATTGCCAGAGTCACCCCGGAGACCCAGAATCACAGTGCGGATTGGCCACACAAACTGGTGCGTTGGCAATAATTGCCGGTCAGCCGGGAATTATTGCCAAAGTCACCCCTGAGACCCAGAATCTCCGTGCGGATTGGCCACCCAAACTGGTGACTTGGCAAGAATTGCCGGTCAGCCGGGAATTATTGCCAAAGTCACCTGGGAAACCCAGAATCACAGTGCGGATTGGTCACCAAAACTGGCGACTTGGCAATAATTGCCGGTCAGCCGGGAACTATTGCCAAGGTAATCTCTGAAACCCAGAATCTCGGTGCGGATTGGCGTCCCAAACTGGTGCCTTGGCAATAATTGCCGGTCAGCCGGGGATTATTGCCGAGGTCATCTCTGAAGCACAGAATCTCGGCGCGGACTGGCCACCCAAACTGGTGACTTGGCAAGAATTGCCGGTCGGCCGGGAATTATTGCCAAGGTCACGCCTGAAACCCAGAATCACAGTGCGGATTGGCCACCCAAACTGGTGACTTGGCAATAATTGCCGGTCGGCCGGGAATTATTGCCAAGATCACCTCTGAAACCCAGAATCTCGGCGCGGACTGGCCACCCAAACTGGTGACTTGGCAAGAATTGCCGGTCGGCCGGGAATTATTGCCAAGGTCATCCCTGAAACCCAGAATCACAGTGCGGATTGGCCACCCAAACTGGTGACTTGGCAATAATTGCCGGTCGGCCGGGAATTATTGCCAAGATCACCTCTGAAACCCAGAATCTCGGCGCGGACTGGCCACCCAAACTGGTGACTTGGCAAGAATTGCCGGTCGGCCGGGAATTATTGCCAAGGTCATCTCTGAACACCATAGTTTCCCTAAATTATGGAAACTATGGCAGAGCGCCTCTTTCTGCAGGCGAACAGCGCCGGAAATTGGGGTCCCGCCAGTGTCTCTGCCATAGTTTCCCTAAATTATGGAAACTATGGCAGAGAGCCTCTTTCTGCAGGCGAATAGCACCGGAAATTGGCGCCCCGCCCATGCCTCTGCCATAGTTTCCCTAAATTATGGAAACTATGGCAGAGCGCCTCTTGCGGCAGGCCAACAGCATCGGAAATTGGCGCTGGTCCAGTGCCTCTGCCATAGTTTCCATAATTTATGGAAACTATGGCAGAGTGCCTCTTGCTGCAGGCCAACAGCATCGGAAATTGGCGCTGGTCCAGTGCCTCTGCCATAGTTTCCCTAAATCATGGAAACTATGGCAGAGCGCCTCTTGCGGCAGGCCAACAGCATCGGAAATTGGTGCCGGTCCAGTGCCTCTGCCATAGTTTCCATAATTTATAGAAACTTCTATGGCAGAGCGCTTCTTGCGGCAGGCCAACAGCATCGGAAATCGGTGCCCGAGCAGTCTGGCCCCAAACCTCCCTGCCGCAAAGAAGGCGAAACAGACAAAGAGGCTGCAGCCTCGCTCATAAAGATAAAATTTTGAACTTTCGCGGTTTTCCGTTTCCCGCTTCATTAAAAATAAAATTTTGAAATTTATTAGGAACGCTTGTCTGGCAAAATTCAAGGCGCTCTCCCTCCCTGCCATAATTTCCCTGAATTATGGAAACTATGGCAGAGCTCCCAACTCAGATGGCAAATAGCATCGGAAATTGGTGCTCTACCAGTGCCTCTTCCATAGTTTCCCTAAATTATGGAAACTATGGCAGAGAGCCTCTTTCTGCAGGCGAACAGCGCCGGAAATCGGCGTCCCGCCCATGCCTCTGCCATAGTTTCCCTAAATTATGGAAACTATGGCAGAGCGCCTGTGGCTGCAGGCAAACAGAGTCGGAAATTGGCGCTGGTCCAGTGCCTCTGCCATAGTTTCCCTAAATTATGGAAACTATGGCAGAGCGCCTCTTGCTGCAGGCCAACAGCATCGGAAATTGGTGCTGGTCCAGTGCCGCTGCCATAGTTTCCCTAAATTATGGAAACTATGGCAGAGCGCCTCTTGCGGCAGGCCAACAGCATCGGAAATTGGTGCTGGTCCAGTGCCTCTGCCATAGTTTCCATAATTTATGGAAACTATGGCAGAGCGCCTCTTGCTGCAGGCAAACAGCGCCCGAAATTGGCGCTCTACCAGTGCCTCTGCCATAGTTTCCCTAAATTATGGAAACTATGGCAGAGCGCCCCTTGCTGCAGGCCAACAGCATCGGAAATCGGTGCCCGAGCAGTCTGGCCCCAAACCTCCCTTCCGCAAAAAAGGCGAAACAGACAAAGAGGCTGCAGCCTCGCTCATAAAAATAAAATTTTGAACTTTCGCGGTTTTCCCGCTTCATTAAAAATAAAATTTTGAAATTAGGAACGCTTGTCTGGCAAAAATCAAGGCGCTCTCCTTCCCTGCCATAATTTCCCTGAATTATGGAAACTATGGCAGAGCTCCCAACTCAGATGGCAAATAGCATCGGGAATTGGTGCTCTACCAGTGCCTCTGCCATAGTTTCCCTAAATTATGGAAACTATGGCAGAGAGCCTCTTTCTGCAGGCGAACAGCACCGGAAATTGGCGCCCCGCCCATGCCTCTGCTATAGTTTCCCTAAATTATGGAAACTATGGCAGAGCGCCTGTGGCTGCAGGCAAACAGAGTCGGAAAAGTCTTCCGCTTCGAGACCGAATGCCCACGCTATGGCATTCCAAAGAGGGCTCAACCCGAAAAACTTCCTGCCGGCAGGAAGTTTCTTGGCTGGGCCACCGTTTTCCCGGCTCCCGGAGGCCGGCCAAAAAAACTTCCTGCCGGCAGGAAGTTTTTCGTTTTGAGCCCACGTCCCCATGCTATG